>APFE030432457.1:3013-18459 GCA_000404065.3 Pinus taeda | reverse complement strand
CCTATTTCACAGATAGTATTCAATATTATCTGTGAGATTGAATACCATTTGTGATCACATAGAGACATCTTGTAAAACATACCACGAAGGCTGAACACTATTTCTGATCACACAGAAACATCTTGTAAAACATACAACAAAGGCAACAACCAGTCTGATATAAATTCCGCAACCTCTTTCATAAAATTCAAAACTACATAATTCCAGAAACTGCTAAACTCCTAAACACACTCTCTCTATAAGACATAACTCAAAAATGTATATAAAGATTATTGGGTCATTGAAAAAAGGCAGGGGCACCGAGGTCACCTCTACGTTGAAAGATGGTTGCATGTACTTCGTAACCCCTGAGGAGAAGGCCTTTTGCGATCCAGAGGCCGACATAGGTCGAAGCATCCACAACGCACAAAGTCTTGGGCTTGTAAGCATTATACTAGATTTTTCTGAGTAGACTGACTAATGAGTTCATTATTGCCTGAAAATTGTCTGAAAGTAACGTAGACACATGAGAGATATATATTCCAATTCGCATATGGCCATATTAGATACTAATTACATATTGGAACAGATGTGTCAGAACAACTGAGTTGCCCTGCCTAATCTTGTGATGTAATCATCCTAGAACCTTTGACTGATCTTAAATGGAAATGACTAAGAGTGTGATTAGATCATTCCTTGTAACAATTGAACAGATGAAAAGAACATTTGGGAGAAAATTTCTGCAGATCAAGTTTAATGGTATCACCTTGCTGAACAACAGCTCCTTCCTTCTCCACAAGGACCGCGTAAACAATATCTTCATAGCTTCCTCCATCCTGACAAAGAAATGCAATAATACCAGCTTGCAAGAGAAAAAGGCTGGGGTTGAATGCTGCAGACTCAATATAAAATCCTGTACAAATGTCCCCTTTTTTTGTCATCAGAGCGATTCCAGAAGGACACTTACTATATCGAGCATGTGACAAGTTTGCAGCTTTAAGAGCTGCTACCTTGAGTTGATGCAAATCTACAGAGCCTGAAGGGTTGTGGATATCTTCCTCCTTTACATCTACATCACCATTACATAAGTTCAACGCATCTTCCTTCACATCTCCATCATTACACTTAAGGTTCAATTTAGGAGAATTCATAGACCGGAATGCCAAGCCATTAAAGTGAGTTTGAAAAACTGGTGGCGTGCTTTCCTCCAAATCATCTGGACCAAATCGGTGGGGAAGGAAATACAATAGAGACCGGGTCTCGGCATGCTCATAAGGAATCAATATGTTAATCTCAGGCACACCGCAAACTTCTTGTAGAAATTGCTTGCAATGCCCACATGGGGCCGCTGAGACTGCAATGAATCTAAGCTAGGCCTCCCCGTGTTACGCTGCATTGGTTACCAGAAACTGCTCGGCATGAACAAAATGATTCAGAGGAAGACCTTCAAATTCCAAATTTACTCCCATGAAGATGCGTCTGCTCGCTCCAAGGCCGAAAGCTCCGCCCATGTCTCTTCCCCTTGCCATTGATCTAATGCTTGAAATTTGCTTAATCGTCTAACATCTAATCGTGTGGTGCACAAAATGACAGGTAGGCAATGAGGGAAGTTGATTTCAGAGAAAAACGCCTTACTGCGTAATTAAAAATTATATATTATCTCACACAACTACTCAATTACACACCCTGACCTCTTAACCATTAACCACCATCGTAATAAAAAATAGAAAATTATATACACTTTTTAAGAATTCACTATTATATTTAAATTCAACATTAAACACATTTACCCAAACAGAGCTGCATCTTTACCCCTGCAACATTTTACAAATCTTTTTAGGAAAAACCCAAACGAAACATTAATCTCTACTGCCTAAAACATTTAACAAATATTCTTATGGTAATTTCCACCGCAAATGGTTAAAAATTAAACAGTCACCCACTTCTTCTTCTTCTCGGCACACAAATAGCTACAATAGAAAATGAAAATAAGGATGATGAAGAAGAAGGCCATCCAATTATTTTTGTGGTCAGGAGTTGGGAAGTGCAGAGGAATTGCAACATCCTTCACTTCAAATCCAAAGGAAATACAAACATGGCCAGCATTGTCATCAAATTTCTTCATACAGTACAAGAGAAACAGCAGCACTTTCGCAACCAATAAACGAGCAGAACCAGGGGACCAATTTTTGCTTCAAGTGTTGCAATCCGAGATCGCTTACGAGGCATCCCGTTAGATTGGATGGGTAAGTGTAGTTTACATACCCCAACATAGAGAGAAAACCCCCTGAATATCTATTATAGATTGATTTGTGAGCAGGCTTTGGTGGATGAATGAACGCAGGAAGAGGCGGCCGATAGGAGGTTATTAGGGCCCTTTGTTTTGGATTGGGACACGCCCGACTCGCAGGACGTGGTTTTGCGGAGATCGTATGAGCAGGAGGAAATCACCATAACTGCATTGGTTGATTCCAATTCTTCTGAGGAGAACGATGCAGGTGAAATTCTTCCCAGGGCCGTGTTGATGAAAGTCTGCATTACAAAGCCTGGGACCACTTCACTTCTCCTCTTCGATTGCCGGTTGCAAGATTACGGGAATGACGCTGTAATCAATCTCGTCTCCTACCATCCGTCGACCCAGTCTTTGCATCCTTCAAAATACCGGGGTCCGACATTCTGGTACGCCTTCATTCCTTGATCGAAATTTAAGGTTCATGGTTTAAGGTTTGGAGTTTAAGGTGCGGGTACTCATACCAGTTCCAACTTCCGCATACAATAATATATGGCACTTGGCTAGAAATTGATATTCATCCCATTAGTCTTCATTCTGCTTTTGGGTCACCAATCTTGGAATAATTTCCAGAATTGATCCCATGGTCCGATAGAGCAAGTCCTATTTGTTCTCAGAAGATTCTTAAAACAGTTGATATTTCTGATCACACAGAGACATCTTGTAAAACATACAACAAAGGCAACAACTAGTCTGATATAAATTCCGCAACCTCTTTCATAAAATTCAAATGTGCTTTCCTCCAAATCATCTGGACCAAATCGGTGGGGAAGGAAATACAATAGAGACCGGGTCTCGGCATGCTCATCAACAATCAATATGTTAATCTCAGGCACACCCTAAACGTTTTGCAGAAATTGCCTGTAATGCCCACATGGGGCCGCTGAGACTATTTGGACCAAATCAGTGGGGAATGAAATACAATAGAGACCGGGTCTCGGCATGCTCATCAGCAATCAATATGTTAATCTCAGGCACACCCCAAACTTCTTGCAGAAATTCCCTGCAATGCCCACATGGGGCCGCTGAGACTGCAATGAATCTAAGTTGGGCCTCCCCGTGTTACGCTGAATTGGCTACCAGAAACTGCTCGGCATGAACAGAATGATTCAGAGGAAGACCTTCAAATTCCAAATTTACTCCCTTGAAGATTTGTCTGCTCGCTCCAAGGCCGACAGCTCCGCCCGTGTCTCTTCCCCTTGTCATTGATCTAACGCTGGAAATTTGTTTAATCGTCTAATATCTAATTGTGTGGTGCACAAAATAACAGGTAGGCAATGAGGAAAGTTGATTTCAGAGAAAAACGCCTTACTGCATAATTAAAAATTATATATTATCTCACACAACTACTCAATTACACACCCTGACCTCTTAACCATTAACCACCATCGTAATAAAAAATAGAAAATTATATACACTTTTTAAAAATTCACTATTATATTTAAATTCAACATTAAACACATTTACCCAAACAGAGCTGCATCTTTACCCCTGCAACATTTTACAAATATTTTTAGGAAAAACCCAAACGAAACATTAATCTCTATCACCTGAAACATTTAAGAAATATTCTTATGGTAATTTCCACCGCAAATGGTTTAAAATTAAACAGTCACCCACTTCTTCTTCTTCTCGGCACACAAACAGCTGCAATAGAAAATGAAAATAAGGATGATGAAGAAGAAGGCCATCCAATTATTTTTGTGTGGTCAGGAGTTGGGAAGTGCAGAGGAATTGCAACATCCTTCACTTCAAATCCAAAGGAAATACAAACATGGCCAGCATTGTCATCAAATTTCTTCATACATTACAAGAGAAATAGCAGCACTTTCGCAACCAATAAACGAGCAGAAGCAGGGGACCAATTTCTGCTTCAAGTGTTGCAATCCGAGATCGCTTACGAGGCATCCCGTCAGATTGGATGGGTAATTGTAGTTTACATACCCCAACATAGAGAGAAAACCCCCTGAATATCTATTATAGATTGATTTGTGAGTAGGCTTTGGTGGATGAATGAACGCAGGAAGAGGCGGCCGATAGGAGGTTATTAGGGCCCTTTGTTTTGGATTGGGACGCGCCCGACTCGTAGGACGTGGTTTTGCGGAGATCGTATGAGGAGGAGGAAATCGCCATAACTGCATTGCTTGATTCCAATTCTTCTGAGGAGAACGACGCAGGTGAAATTCTTCCCAGGGCCGTGTTGATGAAAGCCTGCATTACAAAGCCTGGGACCACTTCACTTCTCCACTTCGATTGCCGGTTGCAAGGTTACGGGAATTACGCTGTAATCAATCTTGTCTCCTACCATCTGTGGACCCAGTCTTTGCATCCTTCAAAATACTGGGGTCCGGCATTCTGGTACGCCTTCATTCCTGGATTGAAATTTAAGGTTCATGGTTTAAGGTTTGGAGTTTAAGGTGCGGCATGAAAAGAATGATTCAGAGGAAGACCTTCAAATTCCAAATTTACTCCCTTAAACATGCGTCCGCTCGCTCCAAGGCCGACAGCTCCGCCCGTGTCTCTTCCCCTTGCCATTGATCTAACGGTTGAAATTTGTTTAATTGTCTAACATCTAATCCTGTGGAACACA
Organism: Pinus taeda; assembly: GCA_000404065.3. NCBI lineage: Eukaryota > Viridiplantae > Streptophyta > Pinopsida > Pinales > Pinaceae > Pinus > Pinus taeda. The sequence goes on along the minus strand of APFE030432457.1, from coordinate 13,600 downwards.
AAATGACAGGTAAGCAAGGAGGGAAGTTGATTTCAGAGGGAAACGCCTTACGGCGTAAAAATATTTTATTATTATTTTTAATTAATTTTAGTTTAAATCTAATAATAAATAAATAAATATAATAAAAAAAATATTTAAAAAATAAACTAAAAAAACTATTCATTTTATATTCCCTATTCCCTCCATATTTAGGCCGATAGACCTTCCTATGAATCAATTCAATTGTCTACATTTTTCTTTTCTGATTGGCATGTGGCACAATGTTTATTAATTTTTTTTAATGGAAATCAGAATTTGAAAACAACTCTTGTGGTTGGTTTGGTTTTTGAGAACAGGAAACTCACCACTTGACATCTGTGCGCTGAGCTTCTAGGAGAGTTCGTGGAGTTTATGGCACAATGCTCGGAGTGGGAAGCTTTTTACCAAATATTTTTTCCATTGACGGGCTGCGTTGCATGCATGCCCGCTATTATTATTAGAGCTTATTTTTTCTAATTTAATTTCAGAACTGTATGAGTGGTGGAAAGTAGGGAACAAAACAAAATGGCAAGGAAGCAAAACACTCCCCACTTGATTTTTATTATTCATTACATTGCATTGTAGTCACGTTCATTGTCCAATCCAAGAGTGAAAGACCAGAGGGAGTAAGTAGAGATGAATTCATTCTGGGATTTGTGAATTCATTCTGGGATTTGTGTTCACTCTTCTTGCCTCTGCCAGCTATGGACTGCTTCACACCCTATTGTAGCTCGTGTTCCAAAAGGTTGCAGGGAGGGAAAAATTTCGCATGGTTCTCATATCGCGGGCGCTGGTTTACATGGTTGCAACGTTCATTTGTACAGTGGGGCCTTGCAGGGAGTTGACATATCAAGAATTAAAATCTGCAACCTCCGGGTTTGCAATAGGTATTGTTATTTTCATTCAACTTATTGTCCCTTTCTTTTTACTCGATGACATGATTTGAATAGTACCCTCATCATTTCCCTCTGCAATGCAGAGAACCTCATACGAAAGGGAGGCTGCAACAAAGTGTCCAAAGGGGTTCTTCTTTATGGGCAAATTGTGGCAGTTAAATCACTAAAATCTTCTAGAGAAGCAGAGAAAGAACTTCCTTTGGAAGTTGAAATTATTGCTACCTTGCAGCACAAGCACATTGTTTCATTAATTGGTTACTGTGTTGAAGAGAAGGAGTACTTTTTGGTCTACAACTTGTTACTGAGAGGAAGTCTGGAAGAAACTCTTTATGGTATGTAGTATGCCAATTTTCATGCATTTATCATGTTACGTCCTTGGAGATTTTTATTATTTTTTAGTGTTAAGTGTTGTTCCTAGTTCTAAGAAAAAGTTGGGTTACAGGAGGAAAGGACAAGCCACGGGCCCATTGGAAAGATAGGCTGAAAGAGGCCATTGGAATTCCTGAAGCTTTGACTCATCTGCATGAAGGTTGTTCTCATCCTATCATCCATAGAGATGTGAAATAATCTAATATTTTTCTTTCTGAAGATTTTGAACCTCAGGTATCTTGTTCTTTATGAGAGAAACAAGTTCTCAAGCTTCTGTTGAATTGTTTGTATTTTTTGGTTGGAGATGTTATAATAAGATTTGCTTGATCATTAACTATCAAATCATATTTCGATGGGTCGTTAACTAAAGATATTCTGTGAATAGTTTTCAGATTTTGGGTTGGCCAAATGGGCTTCAACAACATCTACATATATCACATGTAGTGATGTTGTAGGTACATTTGGGTAAATATCCATTTCTTTATTTACAGCAGCTCTTTCCTTAGGAAAATAAATGTCATTTATAATCAAGACTTCATAAAACTAACTGCTATCATATTTCAAGTATCTGGCTCCAGAATATTTCATGTATGGCAAGGTTAATGAGAAGACAGACATGTATTCCTTTGAAGTAGTTCTTCTAGAGCTCATCACTAGAAGAAAACTATCAATGACAAGAATCCTAAAGGCCAAGAAAGCCTAGTTATGTGGGTAGGGCTCTAGTGTCCTTACTTGATTTGTATTTGATAATTTTGGATTCTTTTGGTTTCTTTCTCTTGGTTTAGACTCTTAATCTCTTGTAAATTTCAAAATTTAGGCAAGGCCATTACTTGCAGCTCACTCTCTAAAAGAACTTGCAGATCCACTTTTGGAAGATGCTTATGACATGAGCGAGATGAAGAGAATGGTCATTGGTGCAGCATGTTGTCTGAGACAGGCAGCTTAGTTTCGACCTCGAATGAACAGAGTAGTTACTCTTATTCTCTTTAGTTGCGTATACATGTTTCAGTTTTCGATCTTATGTCAAATTTAGTTTCTTGAAGACGTTTACTTTCCTGTGAGGAGTTAGTGCTATAATTGTTTTTGCACATAACGAAGCATGGCACATGAAATATCGAGTTGATATCCTTCTAACATAGAGTTAAGGGTGTTTAGATCTATTGTTTAGGGTTGTAATCTAAACATTTGTTAAGTAGTTCAATTTGTAAAATCATCACCCTTAAACAGGTTAGCCCTGAATGTTGATGGTGGATTATGGCAAAATATTCAAAGCCTCAATTGCCAATAATCCCTTTTTCAATTAATGAAATATAAGATTCTTTGAATATTATAAAAAGAGATTACATCATATCTCAAACCAAAACTTCAGTATGCAAATTACCCCTCCCTGAATAGGCAAGAAGAGCCAACATTTCTGCTTTCACTCTAATAACAAGAGAGTATATATCTTTCCTAAGAATCACTATCCTAGTTGAAATGTGGATTGCAAGATCTGAATTGAAAGCTTTGGTTTCCCCAAATAAAGTGGCTTACCTTTGCATTAAACTCGCTTTGTCAAATTTCAAACAATGGATAAATGTTAATGCAAGAACGTGAACTTATTCTTCCTCATTGTTTGTCTGTAACTTATTATTGAAGATTTTGAAATTACTACGAGGAGAAGGAGATGACATACCTTATTGGACCAAGAGGCAATTGACAATGTCCATGAAATTAGATGAATTGATTGAGGATGAATCTGGAGCAAACTCTGGGAGTTGTGACATCCAAACTCATCTATCACTTGCAATGCTTGAAGTTGATGATGATTTGGTATCAAACAGTAGTCCAAATCAAAGTGTAGTTCTTGTACATGGGAGGAGAACCTTGGAAGATTATTTCTATGGATGTTATAGAGGTTAAACAAGCTTTGATTGATTTAAATCTACTTCTCTGAGCTTCATAATTTTTCTTAATCTTTGCTTCTGTAAAAGCTTCAATATTGTATACTTGGTGTATTACTGTGAGCCAATGTCACTACTTAGCTATGTTCAATTTCAATCGCTCTGCATATTGGCTGAAGTTGTGTCTAAAGTTGAGTGGAGTCCATTTAAAATCCCTTGCCAATTCCTTGTGTAAATGTGAAAGCCATTAGTGGTCACTCGTTTTAGTGACCCACTAGTGCTCACTAGAGCTGAAAATTTTCTTGTCCTTGCCTTTGGAGCAATTGTATGTATGTGGAAGGAAAAGCATTTATGATATCACCATTGATTTTCCAAACCATTGTTATGTACTTTTTCAGGGCTGAAGATGTGTAACTTGTGATTTAGCTTGGTACATTCTCTTGTATACCAGTTTACTTTGAATTTGTCAATATCATAAGCCAAGTAGCGATTTAAGTGTATGTTTGCATGGCAGAACTGCATTGGGCTTCAACTTTTCTCTCCACCTCCAAGTTCTGGGACTCTGATTATCAAGAAGTTACCAGGCCTAATTTTGTATAAGTTGAATCATATCGCATTCAACACAATTCCGAACCTCATATTGCATGTATTCTAACTAAAGTATTCATGTTACAAGAGGACATTACCACCTAGTTTTAGTAAAGAGGACAATAGCAAGCATGTTGAACCAAGATTCCTGAAGTTCTCCAAGGTCATCAAAAACCAAGCACCGTGCATTTGGAAATCAAAGGCATATTTCCATAAATTAAAAATGAAAATTCCTTCTTCATTTTAGTGGCGCTTCTTCTTAAGTTGATGTTGTAAATTTTAGGGTGTTAGTGTTTTTTTCAGGTTTGTTTAAAAATAATTTGATTTGAGGTTGATAACCTTTCATATATAATGGAAATTTCATTATATATTTTCAAACAAAAAATTATATTATGTCAAATTGTAAGAGGCATACGTTTTTAAATAAAAAACCATATTAACATGAACAAAACAACCATGATAATTAACAATCTTACACATGTAGGATATCTATACAACTAGTGTTCACAAATTCTAGTAAGTGATGATACTTACCATGATATTACACAAGTGAATGATCCCATAAATGTCCAGATGATCATTACCAATTGCAATATGGTGTATTGCAAATAATTAAATAATCATCGTCAGTTATATTATGGTATATTGCAACTCATTTTAATTTATGAGTAAAGTGCTCAATCCTTATTACAAAATGGGACTAGATTTATGTCATTAAACGTAGAAACCCTCTCATCTATATTCTAGTAATTCACAAAACTAAAAAATTCCTTCTCACCTATATTTAAGTAATTCATAAAACCAAAAAATCCATCCACACCATTTATTATTGGGTAATCAAGTTGTTCAATGAGAAAAGCATTTTGGGTCATAATTTGTTCAATGAGAAAAGTGTAATATCAGAATTCTTTGTGATGTCCCTCTATATAACATTTCATTGTTTGATTATTAGCTTAACATTTTTATTTAATGCATAGGAAAAAGTCCATGATCGTAATTTTGGAATGCTTTATATCATAATGCACAAATTCCAATGTCCCACCATGTTATATTTGCTATCATGCTAATCTGTAAAATTGTAAACCTTCAATGAGGAGAGCTTAATATTTATTGATATATTGTGCCTACCTCTCCTTGATATCTTCTATTCTATTTGATAGCATAGGGAAGGTATCCTAGGAAAAATTGTTGTTCGATATGGTGGGGTAGAATTTTAGACCAAATCCCTAGGCAAAATTGTTGTTCGGTATGGTGGGGTAGAATTTTAGACCAATTTTTTCTCGAGAAAAGTTGTGAGTTCAATCACATATTGTGGTAATAGTGTAGGATGCATGGACATTAAATTTGATTCTTTTCACATCAAATCTCTGGACAATAATTTTATACAATAATACAATACATACATGGTGATTGATTAATTTTATATATGGTTTCTCTCCACCCTATGTAAATATAATCTTTTCATACCTCAAACAACTAAGCTGACTTAAAAATTAATTTATTTGTCTTAAATCTAAATTAAAAAATATACAACCTAAACATTTACCTACATTGTTGATAATAAACATGTAAAAAATTAAGTTGTATTTAAAAAAATATGGCATCCAAAAAGCATAGAACTCCAAACATCAAATCTCTTTGCTCCTTGTAGGCTTGAACCAACATCTCTTCTAGAGAAATTCAACAATTCTAATTTAGTAATCCTATCGGCCTCTCTTTGTACCTTTTGGGACAATTTCTAGTAAGTAGATGCTTCAACTTTTTAAACTATATGATTTATGTTAACAATAATAAAATGAACCATTAAAGTGTCTATTTTGAATAAATGATGGAGCTAAACAAAACAAATGTTTACCAATGACAATGACAATGAAATAAAAATATTTGTGACAATGAAATAGAAATATTTGTGAATACCATCAAAAGTAATGTATGACATGCAATCTTTAGGTTAAAAATTATGAATATCAATTAACCATAGTTATAATTAACAATAGGGAGATTTTCTATTTTTAAAGATAGATATATTTAAGTTGATATTTAAAATTAGTATAGTTATATTAAAAATATTATTATAGTTGATATAGTGGAAGATTTAATTTTTATCTACAATTATTAAATATACAATAAAAAAATATTGTAGCAAAAATATTATTAATAATTATTGTAGCAAAAACATTATTATTAATTTCTATTTAAGTATAGGGGTTTCTGTGGTGCATTATATTGGATAACAATTTTCTTTTGAGATTCAACTGCGTTAAGTAAACCATCCATCTATGACCATTTCAATGACTCATTAATTTCTCATGATTTTTGAATAGTTCACTTAGCACTCATTGTGTCGAGTGATGCTCACAGGGGTGAACAAGTGGGATTGAAACTAGTGAAATGATTCACATAGTGTCAATCATCAATCATCACTTCCGGGGCTTGCCCCCGGTAACCAGGGTACCAAATCACCTCTGGATCAAGCGCAGGTGAAGAAGTGGGATTGAAACTAGTGAAATGAATCACATAGTGTCAATAATCACTTCCGAGGCTTGCACCCGGTAACGAGGACTTCCCAGGAAGTCACCCATCCCAAATCGTCTTTAGCTCAAGTGCGCGTAGCTGTGGAGATTTCCCCACAATCAAGTCCACTTAGCTTGCTACCCCATTTGCAAAACCTTAGCAAGTATTGTGCCTCGTGAACCATTCAAGTAGAGTTCCCTTCACTCTTTCGAATTTAAGTATACGGGTTTCCGCACTATATTATATTGGATATAGCTTTTTTTTGGGGGGGGATTCAACTGCATTAAGTAAGTCATTCATCTATGACCATTTCCATGAGCGGTTGTCATAACTGACTAATTTCTCATGATTTTTGAATAGTCCAGTTAACACTCATTGCATCAGGTGATGCTCACAGGGGTGAAGAAGTGGGATTGAAACTAGTAAAATGAATCACATAGTGTCAATAATCACTTCCGGGGCTTGTACCCGGTAACCAGGACTTCCTGAGAGGTCACCCATCCCAAATTGTCTTTGGCTCAATCACGCGTAGCTGTGGAGCTTTCCCCACAATCAAGCCCACTTAGCTTGCTACCTCATTTGCAAAACCTTAGCATGTATTTTGCCTCATGAACCATTCAAGTAGAGTTCCCTTCACTCTTTTGAATTTATGTATAGGGGTTTCCTCAGTGCATTATATTGGATATCATTTATTTTTTTTGGGATTCAAATGCGTTAAGTAAGTCATTCATTTATGACCATTTCCATGAGAGGTTGTTGTAATTGACTAATTTCTCATGATTTTTGAATAGTCCACTTAGCACTCATTGCATCGGATGATGCTCACAGGGGTGAAGAAGTGGGATTGAAACTAGTGAAATGAATCACATAGTGTCAATCATCACTTCCGGGGCTTGCACTCGGTAACCATGACTTTTCGGGAGGTCACCCATCCCAAATCGCCTCTTGCTCAAGCGCGCTTAGCTGTGAAGTTTTCCCCACAATCAAGCCCACTTAGCTTGCTACCCCATTTGCAAAACCTTAGCAAGTATCATGCCTCATGAACCATTCAAGTAGAGTTCCCTTCACACTTTTGAATTTAAGAATTTCAAGTCTTATAAAAAACAAAATTGTTGAAGAGTTTCGATCCCTTACAACCAAGATAGAACCAAGATAGAACCAGGATACGAGATAGTTTTCCTAAAAGTAAGTATGCTTTGAAAGCCACTAAGAAATTGGTGGCACATCAATTTTTTTAAATTAATTAAAAGTGAATGCAACTTAACAAACTTTCTAACCAACTACAACTGTTGATAAACATTCATACTATACAAGCATTCAGACTAAACATCCCTTGAGCTTGAGAATCAAACTGAACAGTGAGTTAAAAAAATAAAAAACAATTAACGGATAACCATCCATCTTAAATTGAAAAAAAAAATCCTTTAACTCATTGGTTATTGAAAATGACTTATTAGCAAAAACACTCCATTTATCATGCCAGAGAAATAATGATAAACACAATTGAAATCATGAATGAACATCACATTCATATTTATTCTTCTATAACTACACTCTACCTACACTATAACTACACTCTACCTACAGGAAATATGTGTGGGGCTGAAAGATGATTCTTTTGTTCAGAGGGCAATTACTAACTACACTCTACCTACAGGAAATATTATTAGCAAAAACACTCCATTTGTCATGCCAGAGAACTAATGATAAACACAACTGAAATCATGAATGAACATCACATTCATATATATTCTTGTATATCTACACTCTACCTACAGGAAATATGTGTGTGGCTGAAAGGTGATTCTTTTGTTCAGAAAGAAATTAATAACTACACTCTAGCTACAGGAAATATGTGTGTGGTTGAAAGGTGATTCTTTTGTTCAGAAGGCAATTAATTTACTGACAGATTTCATTGGTTGACTGTGGAGAGCTAGTGAATCGTCAGATCGCCCTCGTCCAACTTCTATGTTGATATGAACTCCAGATGCCTGGTCTGCGTTGCGATTGACCATCAGTTGCTCTTCCTCTTTTGATTTTTGATTGCGGCATCCAGGAGTTGGAACATGAACATTACAATGTGGTGAGGGAGTGCGCGTAGCAGATCGCCCTGCTGCGGACTCCTAAATGGATGAATCGACATTAGATTGCTTTGAAGGAGTTGGAACATGGCCATTAGGCTGAGGAGCAGCAAGCACATGTAGTCGATGCTCCTTTCTTGATTTTTGATGGTGACATCCAGGAGATGGAACATGCCCATTGCATTGAGGTGAAGGAATGCGCGTAGCAGATCGCTCTCCATTGTCATTGACCATCAGTTGCTCTTCGTCTTTTGATTTTTGATTGCGGCATCCAGGAGTTGGAACATGAACATTACAATGTGGTGAGGGAGTGCGCGTAGCAGATCGCCCTGCTGCGGACTCCTCAATGGATGAATCGACATTAAATTGCTTTGAAGGAGTTGGAACATGGCCATTAGGTTCAGGGGCAGCAAGCACATGTAGTTGATACTCCTTTCTTGATTTTTGATGGTGACATCCAGGAGTTGGAACATGGCCACTGCATTGAGGTGAAGGAGTGCGCGTAGCAGATCGCCCTGCTGCCGACTCCTCAACGGCTGAATTGAGATTAAATTTCTGTGATGGAGTTGGAACATGGTCATTAGGTGGAGGGGCAGCGAGAACAAGCAGTGGGTTGTGATCAGGTGGAGAGTGACCATCATCTCGAAGTGATTTCCATCGTCCTGACGCCACGGCTTTAGCGGAAGAACGAACTTTTTTTCTTATAGACAGTGTTTCCATCGTCCTGACGCCACGGCTTTAGCGGAAGAACGAACATTTTTTCTTATAGACAGTCCTGGCGGGGTTGGAACATCTTGGCGGTGTTGAGGGCCCGGATAAGCAGCAACCACAACTAAGGGATTTTCCTTGAACAATAACGTCGTCATCAGTAGGGCGAGAGCACTAACCGCAAGAGCAGACACAGAAGCTTTCATTTTCATGAGCAACGGCATCATCGTTCGTTCATATACTTATGAATCTTCAGTGGATTGATCTGTTAGCAGATTGACGGCTGGTAAATACTGGAGAAAATGGGATTTTTGAGGACCGTGCTTTCTTGATGAGTTGCACTAGCAGAAGAAATATATCACGCATCCACACAATACAAACTCATATAGAGGGATCGTCTATAAATACGTGAGGGAGAGGGGGCAGAGCAGAAACGGACCCGAGATTTTAGATGTGAGATATTGAACAATCTGTATATTGTATTGAATTCCAATGAACTGTAATATCGACCATGGACAGATTCTGAATCTGCACTGGTAGAGCACACGGGAGAGAAGATACACGATTGTTGTAAAGTCTCTGTGCCGAAAGGCATTTAACGCTCAATGTTCTCCTGTTAAATGGATTGTTTCAACTTTACGGGTTGAATGTGGGGAGAGAGCGTGTAATAGTAATACCTGACCGAGTTGGGATGTTTGACAAGGTCCTCAAAACCGTTTAGTTCATCCCATGAGAAAGCAAAACGTCAAGATATATACATAGAAATATGTTCCTAAATGTATAGAAATTAGGAAGCAAATTCAGAGGTAATGTAAATGTATATGACGCTGTGAAAAGGTATTAGATCTTGCCCATAAATTTCGTTCTCAAATCTAGGTTCACGTTAATCACTGATTTTGCATTTAGCACAAACTCCAAGATTTCGAAAAGCACTTTCGACGGATCTGAAACCGTGTTTTCGCATTAAGACGGACTCCAGAAGAAATCGGAAACATTTTTAAAATACATCCTAATGTGTCTATATATAATTTTTTTTTCTAGAGATATAAAAGAGAGATGGTAGCCATCTAAATAAGTAAAACAAGAAAGGATAATTTTTATTTTAACAACCACTTAGTTTAACCAGAGGGAGGAGTTGAAATTTCCGTCATATTTAGAGAAAATTGGCAAAGATTTTTGTAACTTCAAGTTATAGTTATGAAACTTTAAAATTTCAAGTGTTTTAGAAGCTTTTAATGGTGCTGAATCCATTTCCACCATCAAAAACACGATTTAAACACTGCTTCTACAAATATTTTTGAATTTTTTTGCTAAAATTCTAACCACTTTAACCCTCCCGGCCATTCCTCCGGCTCGTTAGATGACTCCTTATACTAAATACTATTAGTGTTTATTATGAATAGGCGTACTGATAATATATACCCATAAATAAATTAAAAGAGTTTTAAAAATTTAAGAGTTTATATATTGGTTAACTATTGACATTTATAAACCTTTTAAGGGGTTTATAATTAAATTATTCATAGATAT
>APFE030432448.1:0-69566 GCA_000404065.3 Pinus taeda | reverse complement strand
TTGACTCCTTGATCCTCTCCAAATCCTTTGTTGCCCACAGTGAAGCGAACTTTGCTGCTTCTAGTAAATCTTTTGATTGTAGGGGAAACTGACTGTCCTCTGACAATCTCCATGCTACTAAGACTATTGAAAATAGTAGCCACACATAATGAAATAAATTACTATCCTCTTGAGCTTCGCGAGAGTTTGCAAGGAACTCCTTGCACAAATACTTCGCCTAGTTATATTGTACTCCCTTTGTGCACTGGGCAGCCAATGATACTACAGGTTTCTGAACTTCGTCCGTGTGACATTTCCTCATAATCTTGCTTGCAATAATTTGGGCGGTGAACTACACTGCCTGATATTCAATGGAGTAGATAGAGTATCCACACGACTTCTTTACGAGACCAAATTCTGCCTTCATTTTATTTGCCAACTCCTTTTCACTACTTTTCCCTCCATATTCCTTGGCAGGGTCCACCCCTTTGTAGGGCAGTTTCATAATCCGATGGATGAGCATATCTATAATAAGGATGGGATCCCCAAGCCATAGGCACCCATCATGCACCAGATCAAGCAGCTGGCACACACACACACCATGTTGATGATTAATCTGTGAAAGTGTGGGACACAGAGCATGTGCAGTAATCTAGTCTTCTCAACACCTTTGACCCACTTCATGGGTTCCAACCATGTAACTTCAGTCTCTTCGTAGTAGATATTATTCATATATTTTCTAGTGGCCAAATGAGGGAATCTCTCGTAGTCTGCGAGATCCCAATCCTCCATCTTTAGCACTCGAATACGTGCTAAGACTGTTTCTTCAAATTCAACCTGTTTTGGCAATAGGGGTGTTGAGATAGTAAAATTCCCGGAATTAGGGTCTTTTGTAACTTTGGCCTTCCATTTCCATGGAGGGATATACTCCAGGAGTCATGTGATAGGCTCGCCTCCTCAGCATCCAATTCCTCAATGCATTGGAATTATTCTTCCTCCAATTCCACAACTTTCTCCGGCTACTTATCCTTTTTCTTCTTCTACTACACCTTTGGGTTCTTCCTTTGTGAATGTCTCACCGGCATGAGTTTCTTTTGCTTCTCTTTTGTAGTTGATTTATTCTTCCTAGGCGAACTCAACACTATAGGAATAGAGGGCATAGCTGCTTTTTATTTCTGGTGCCACTGCGTCAGAGACGGTAGTTTCAGAACTCATGGCTTTTATGGTATTTGTGGCAGTCATTCATTCTAAGAACAGTTCATGGGTTTCTACAGACAAATTTGTGAATGAGGGTCATGACACAAGTTCTTCCCAGTCTTTGCGCTTCATAAATTGAAAAAAACAAGGCTCACAGACAATTCTTAGAATTCAAAGTGTTCTTTGGCGGACTAACATGCTCAATTTATAGGGAGTTTAGAATTCAAATCCGACCATTCCCTCTAATTTCGGATCATAAATGCGTCTTTGGCAGAAGATCTTGAAATATTTTCACCATAAATGGTGCCTACCTGTCCTCTTAATGGAATTTTCTCCATCAACTCATGAATAATAACTGCAACGACTACTTTGGACCCATATGCACAGTACCATCATCCATGGTGCAACTCATCTACCGCAACTTCACCTGTCGCAGTCCTGTTGTCCGTCGCACAACCTTCCTACTATGTTTTTCTCCACATGGGGCAGTGTATTTTATAGTCCCACAATCCCTTACAGCTGCCTGGATTACTAAGGTTGTCCTTCTACCATATAGTCATTGCGTAGGGGTAGGATCCCCTGTATATAGCTTCAAAATCTTACATTTACTTTTTCAGGAAATGGTTCCCCATTCAGCTTCATGAGCTGAATTGTGCCACCATCCGTGATCTCCTTAACAACATATGGCCCCAACCATAGCATTTGGAATTTCCCTGGAAATTTGTTGAACTTTCTATCATATAGCAGTACTAAATCATCTATCTTAAAAGTGCACAACTTAATATGCCTATCGTGCCATGCTTTCTTGCGTTCCTTTTGCACTTGCTAGTGAAATCCTGCAAGAAAGTGGTCCTCTTCTAACTCCATGATCTGTGTGAGTCATTCCTCCAAGGTCTTGCAATCTTCCATCTCTATCAAAGTTGTAATACATAAACTTGGCACAATATACTCCATAAGCATTACTGCTTCAATTCCATAGACCAACCTGAATGGTGTTTGGCCTGTCAACTTCTTGTAGGTAGTCCTATATGACCATAACACTACTAGGATGCACATATCCCAGTCGTTCCTTTGTGCATTGTAGACCTTTGTCAACACATTCTTCAAAATCTTATTAAAAGCTTCAACCATTCCATTCGCCTATGGGTGATAGGGCATGTTATTTTGATGATACACTTGGAATTTCTTAAGCATCGTGCCGATCATTTCATTCAAGAAATGTGTACCCCTCTCACTCATCAATATCTTAGGGCATCCAAATCGCGTTAGGACATATTCAAATAAAAACTTCGTAGGGTGGCAACTATACAATCCTTCACTGGCTGCACTTCTACCCATCTGGTTAAATACTTTATTGCAGTAATGATATACTGCGCACTCATCTTCTTACCTAGTGGTTGTATTGGACTGATGAAGTCAATGGCCCATTTATAAAATACATGCAATTAAATCTGAGGATTTAAAGGAAACTCATCCCTTCATGAAGGCTTCCCTATCCTTTGGCAAGCATCTCACGCCTTGCAGTATGCCTTAGAATCCTTGTGTAATGTTAGCCACCATAACCCAGCGCACAAAATCTTTTGCGCGGTCACTTTGCCTACATAGTGACCTCCTGCCACTCCTCCATAGTCTTTCGCAAGGATACTAGCGCGTTAAAACTCTAAAACATGCCTTCGCAGTATATCATCCGTTCCAATCTTATACAAGTGATCCGCAATCACTGAAAAATCTGCAGTGCGAACTACTAACCCCTTCTTTTGCTAGGTAGAATATCCTTCCAGAGTTGTTCCAGTTGTTAAAAACTAAATGATATTCATGAAATGGTCATTCGCGACGTGCACCGCAAAGAGCTGTGCATCCAACAACCCTTCCTCTAAACTATTTGGTTCTTCACCCATTTCGATCTTAGACATATAATCTAGTCCTGCATTCAACCTTGCAGGCTTCACAATCACTTCAAATTCATATTCTTGAAACAACAGTAACCATCGACATATCTTTCCCCTCAACACAGGCTTATTGACCAAGTACTTTAGTGCGGAGTGATCTGTATACTTCTTAAAGTGTCCAACCAACAAATAATGCCTAAACTTTTGCAGCATGTAGAACATTGCCAACCCTTTGTGCTCTATAGTCAAGTAATTATTCTCAAATTTTAATAAATTTCTTCTCGCAAAGGCTATGGGATGATCAATCTCTCCTTCTCTTTCTTGTGTTAATATTGCACCTAGCGCAATGCAAGAGGCATCTACATGTACATGGAACCATTTCTTCCAATTTGGGAACAACAAAATAGGCGCAGTTACTATCTTTTCCTTCAAGACATCCAGGCTGCATTTATAGTCTTCATCCCAATAAAACATCATGTCTTTCTTTAATAACTTATCCATCGACGCGGTTATTTGAGCATATGCCTTGATAAACCTCCTGTAATATCTAGTGTGCCCCAATGTCACGCACATTTGTTTCACATTCCTAGGAGCTTCAAAATTCACAATTACAACAATCTTCGTAGGGTCCACCATCAATCCCTGCTTACATACAACATGACTGAGAAAAATCCCAAAGGGCACATAGAATATGCACTTCTTCAAGTTTAGCATGATTTGATACCTTCGACATGTATCTAGCATAAGATGCAGACTCGCAACATGGTGCTTCACCAAGTCAAACATAGTCCAATCATCAAAATACACCTCCAGGAATTTATGAATAAACACTTTGAATGCCGAGATCAGAACTCAGGAAAAGATTGTAGGTGCATTTTTCAAATCGAATGGCATAATTGTATATTGAAAGAAACCCCACTCCGTCGTGAAGGTTGTCTTGCTTTGATATTTTGACACAATATTTATTTGATGATATCCCAAAAAACCATCAGTGAATGAATAAGCCTCCTGTCTACCCATGTTTTCTAATACTTCATTAGTAAATGGTGTTGGAAATAGATCATGCATGCATGCATCATTTAACTTTATGAGAACTGCGCATATATGGATTTCTTGGTTTCTTCTCTTGGACTACCATCAGGGTTACCCAATACGATTCCTTTACTGGCTCAATAATACCGACATCCAACATATTATCTAGTTCCTGGTGTACCTTTTCCTTATACTTTGGATTTATCTTATAAGGCCTCCACTTAACAGGATTTGCATCCAGCTTCAACGTAATCTTCATGGCACCTAAATCTTCGATGATCCCTTTCAAATATAAAAACTTCGTTGGGAATAAATCCTAGTGCTCGCTAAATGGCTCAGCTACCTTATCAACCGTATCTTCGTCCGAATAGTTGTCTATCTTTGCGAACTTAGGTTCTGCTTCATACCCAATGTTTACTTATCGCGTTTTCAAAGGTTCAGATATATCTGAGTTCGCCACCTTCATTCCTTCGACTTCGCGTTGTCCTTCTATCTCTGGGATGGTAATATTTCATGGATCTTCTTCTTCTTCTTCATCAACAATCACATTATAACACTTTAGCGC
Organism: Pinus taeda; assembly: GCA_000404065.3. Lineage (NCBI taxonomy): Eukaryota > Viridiplantae > Streptophyta > Pinopsida > Pinales > Pinaceae > Pinus > Pinus taeda. The sequence goes on along the minus strand of APFE030432448.1, from coordinate 64,904 downwards.
ATGGTGCAGCTGCGTAATCCAATCCAGCTAAGCCCATTCTACCAGTTCCTTCTGTGTTCTGAACATAACTTCTTATATCTCTTGGAGTGCTTCATCAATTCTCTCAAACCTGTCCTCAAAGATGAAATTTAGTGGAAAACTCTCCCTTAAGATGTCCCATTCAAATGTCCCATGGCGAACCTTCGTCTCAGAATACCAATTCATTGGGATTGTATCTAAGATATGGTAGAACATACGCACCCATTTTGGTTGTGGTTCTGTTCCCCAAGCCCTAGTCTATCGTGCTAAATGATCTCCTAGATCATCCTTCCCACTATATTTTTCTGTCATCCATGTATTAGGATACCCAAACCATAACTTCATAATCCTTCTGTATTCCTTCCATCTAGCAAAGTTTTCCTTGTGTAGACCCCACCAATAGGTATTCATAGTACGCAACACCAATTCGAGTGCTTGGAAGTGATGTTCTTCTTGTACTTCCCTTTCAAATTCATCTAGAAATAGCTCCACATCAGTCAAACCATCATAATGTGGAAGATTCCTTACCTCAGCCGAGACACACCACAATGATTTGGTCATCGTATTGCAGTGGAGCGTAGATACTTCATGCAACTGATTCTTCCAATGTTCAATCTCTTCATCCGAATTTGAGGTGTAGGAACTATCCTTGTCTCACGCAATTCTTCCATCAGCTGTAGGATTGATCCACTCCTCATCTCGCATTGTGATCTTGTATATCTGATCTAGATCATCGTCACTTTCCACAAAGTCACGAACAAGTTTCGTATAACGCACTCCTTCAGGAGTTTCTAGTGGCACTACAGCCCTAAGCGACTTCTTTTCAAATGTCATCTTCCTCTTCTTCAAGTTGATTACCCTGTTCATATAAATAGCGTAGTCAATTCCTAGTAGCACAGGGTATGGTTATTGTCATCCACTATTTCAATGACCTCAAAGTCAGCCAATGCGCTTGCACCCTCAATGTCCACTATTACACCATATAAGCAGCCCATCAGAATAATATTATGTTGATTTGCCATGCACAACTGAATAGGAGACCACTACAGTGCATGTCTCCCCATTCTCTCCCAAGTATTCTTAGGCAGGACGTTGGCATTTGATCCCAGATCCAAGATTAGCTGATCCATTTCATATTCTCCTATTTGCACGGTTAGCTTCATCTCGCGCCCTATTCGCTTCTTATGCTTACCAATATTTCTCACTGTGCGCTATTCGACTAGAGTCTTTTCATTATTTATGCACCTGTCGATTAACTCTTGCAACCCTTCTATTGCTTTTTGATTGCATAGTAACTTCATATAGGTCTTCAGAAAAGTAGCTAGTATTGAAGGATCTACCTTTTGTGTCACACTAGTCTCTGGCATTTTCTCTTGACTTCCTGAGGTAAAGGAATTAGCGAAGTTCTTCTTTGCTTCCATGAATGTATCTTTAGCGTGATTAATATCAAGGTCTACTTCTATTGAGAAAGGGTCCCCTAGGGTCAATTTTGGGGTTAAAAGCCCAATTTTTGGGGCTATAGGCCCAAGTTATGTATAAAGAATGTAAAGTCTCCACATTTTATGGTTGCGGAGTGCAAAGGTGTAAACAGTCAAAAAGGGTTTCCTCCCTTAGTTTAGGTAGCTTGTGTCAGCTTGATGAGATCCACCCTTGGTCCGCAGGCCATGGGAATGTATAAAAAGGGAGTCTTAGAAGAGTCTAAGCCAATTTTTAGTTTAGTTATAAGTAAGTTTTGGTAATTTGATAAATGTAATAGGTCTATGAGATCTAAGGGTGAAGAGCCTTAACATACGAAGAGAATTTGCAGCTGAGTATGGAGAGGCCTAGGGTGGAAGTCCGCCGCTGAGTGTGCGGACCCCTACAGCTGTGTGCGCAAGGAAGCTAGAGTCTGTATTGGAGATCTGAACCATCAATAAAGAGAATTATTCTAGATATTCTATGCATGGGCTATTTTGCTTCTAGTATTGTCATGCGGAAAGAGTTATTTTTGCGGACAAACCTAACCTCCCTAGGAGTCTAAGACTCTCTAGTGACAAACAAACAAAACAAGAGCAATCCTTCTCTAAACATACATTATTCTATGAGAAACCAAGTGCTTTCTGATCTTACCTTAGGTCCAACGCTTGTTGTAGCAGTCCAGCCTTGCTGATCCAGATGAGCTCCTCCTTCACTTTAAGACCTGCATACACTAACAAGGCAAACGATTACATAACACCTGAATATTTCATAAAACAAAGCATATTCATCACATAGACCAAGGAGTACATGAAATAATTCATTAACAACAAATCATTGAGAAGAATGGACTTATTTGTATTAAGGAAACAAAAAAGGAACCATTACAACCTGAGCCTTGGTGTTGTGCAAGCTCCTCCCAGGGTCCAACAAGAGATTTCCTCTACTTTGACAAGCTCACCCACTTCCAATATGGCAACAAGAAAGGATGATAATCTCTCCTCACAAGTTAACAATGGAAGTCCTAATTCCAACAACATCTACCCTTTGGAATGTTCAGCTTTCAACCTCCCCTCCTCTGGCCCAAAGCCTGTATTTATAGTGTTCTAGAGGAAGTTATTCAGTTCCAACATCAATGGGATACTCCCTCTTTTGGATGGGGTAGCTCCTCTCTTGATGGGATAAGCTCCTCTGTCATAGGGATGCATGAACCATCTGGAGGCGCTCAATACACATCAAACACTCTTCTAGAAGGCTCTAGAAGTGACCACAAGTAACTTTTTAAAGATGAAACTCGCGCCTTTTGACCTTTACATGGGTATGCACCCATCGTTTGGCTTACAGAGCGTACAAGTACATAGGTACAGTGTGTTTGGAGTGCGTACACGTAGGCAAGGTAGAGAGAACCTGCGTACCCAGAGATAAACATGTTTCTAAGTGACTTTTCTCTCTTTTTGAAGTTTGACATGAAGAGCAGAGGTATGAGGCTTGACAAGGAGGATAATATGACTATTGATGGAGCCATATTAACTGCAGATAGTCATGGTGAAAATTTCAGTGTAACACTAGTACTATTCGATCAAGCAGTTAACAATTGGTCGCTGCTGCTGTGTGTAACTTGCACTGATATTAGACATCTTCATATTATAGTGGATTCCGAAGTTGCTATGTTCGTTCATAGTGTTGGTCCTTCATGTGTCTAGCATGAGTGTTTTAGCATCATTGTTTGTGACTTCGGACTTCAAAAAACTTGAAATCATGCACTGTCCATTGTTTTGGATGACTGAGATACACTCAATTCTTGAGATATCATGTGTTCCTAATTTGTCCACACTCATGGCCCACAAATTGTATATACATGGACCATTTGGTATGCTGGTACTACTACTACTATTGTTGTTGCTACTACTACTACTAGCAGAAAAACAAACTGTACAAGTTTTATTATCATGATTTGGGCGAGGAAGGAGTCCTAACTACTTGCCTGATGATGTTGAAGTAGGCCATGTAGGATAACACTCCAATGTCTTTTCGAGGAGGAAGTTGCCAAACATGAGTTCTGTGAAGGCCCATGGTTCATTCTTGCCATCAAGGGACATTTTGTTTCATATACCTCTCGGATAACACCCGGATTTCGCTACATATTCCCTTCTACAAAAGCCACATGTGAGACCAGTCTATAGCAAAGTATCCATCTAGCTTGTTGGACCAGTCTCTGCTATGCAGTAGACCATATGCTTCCGGTATATCCACAACAACTATGTTGATGCACTGGTGGACTCGACTGTCATGGGATAGTCAGCTAATCACATCTTGATGTTCTATCAAGTTGGATGATTCTCACGAATGTTTTGCTCCATCGTGCATTGATCTTCTTAGCAATGGATAGTGGAATGACATTAGTTGTCACGCCATAATCAACCAAGCAGTTGTGGACATTGTATTTGAAAAGTTCAAATAAATGCAACAATCGGGAGCAACCTGAGTTTGCTTCTTCCATCCAGAGTGTATTGAGCACAATGGATAATGATGCAAGAGGTGCGCATGATCCCTTGTTGGTAGAGGTCATACTGTATATTTATGTTTGTCCCAATGCATGCAGCAGGATATCTCATAGACTTTGTACTTTGGCTAACTTGAACTGATGTTCACTCAAGTGTTCTTCATGTCATCGACTATGTTGTTGTCCAGAGGTGATAGACTCACCGAGGTGTCTGGGGTGGAACGAACGCTCGTGATATCTAGCAGATTGTTTTGCAACTCGCTGCTCATGGATGTGTGCTTATCTGCCGCTGTCTTCCCGAACTTGATTTGTGTTTGTTGCTTTGAGGAAATTGGTGGATCAGACTTCTTTATCAGCTGTGTCACTTTCTCTTGCATATGCTAAAGTGTATAGGGAGCCCCTTTACTCATAAGGTTGTAATGATTATTTTTCTTTTGGGGCTTCTTCTTGGTGTTCATATTTGAGACTAATTGAGAGAACTAATATGCATTCACCACATGCCCAGAACTTGGTGCTTCAACAGGTACAACCTCTTCGTTATCATTAGTGTCTTCCTATTGCTTATGTATGTCTCCATTTGCATCAAGTGTATGAGTACAGATAGAGGTAACAACTTGCTTCCAATATGAACAAGAGTTCTCGAGATGAAATTCTTTATGGAAGGACCAATACTAAGGATCACCACATTGATCGAGTTGGAACATAGGCTTCTACACAAATTTGGAACCGAACCAACTATTGCTTGATGAGCCAGTTGATGAACTACTTGCCTATCTCTGTGTGGGCAGATGACTGCTTGCGAATGTGTCTGTCTTCATTTGCTTGAGTTCGAACATTTCGGTGGTCAAGTTCTTGACAAGGCGAATGAGGGTCTCAATATCAGTTGTTTCCTTGTCTTTGCCCTTGCTTGTCATTTCTTGGGGCTTTCTGCTTGCATCCTTAGAGTCTTCTGTTGATTCTTCATCCTTGATGACTCCAATGGCAAGCAATTCTTTCTAAAAAACAATAGCCTCTTCACAACTTTCTAATAGTGTTGGCTTCGGAGATCACTTGACAAATTGTGCAATGGTGGTTGGCAGTGCAGATGTGTAATTTTTTAAAGTGATGGAGTCATGAGGTTTGGTGTTTACTGCAAACTTGTTCAAGATATGCGTAAACCTTTGATTGAAATCTTTCACTTTCTCTTTTCCCTCCATATTGAGGCTTCCCAATTCTTTGAGTAGCATGGTTGTGGTCTTGTTATCAACAAACGTTTCAAGAAACATATGTTTGAAGGAACCCTAGTTTTGTATGGAGTTGGGTGGAAGTTTGTGATACGAAGCAAAAGCCTAGTCGTCCAAGCTACATGGAAACAACCTACACACTACGCCGTCATAATTTACCTCAAGGTTTGCAGCTATATGTAGAATTTATCTAAGTGGTCTTCTGCCTTCACCATGCTGTCAGGATTAAACTTGATGCTCATTCTCTCCTCTCGCTTCGGCATCTTGTGCAGAACATCCGGGAGAGCCAATGGTCCCTAAGTCATCCATTCAAGGTTTGGGTCAGCTATCTCTTCATCTTCTTTTTCCTCTTCGTCTTCTTCCTCTCTGTTTGAATCTAATGGTTATGGATTTGAGTCTGTTGGTTCATCTCCACCTCCACCTCCTATGCTACCTTCCCCTCCACCTGTTACACCGAAGTTTGATCCCAAGACCACAAGAGTGCCTTGTTCGTCTTTAAAGAAGATTGGAGTTTCCTCTCTTTCTTCAATAGATTCTTCCAAACATTAAAGAGTAACAAGGACTTCTTCTTCCACCGATGATAAAACCACTCCTGTGGGAGTGGCCTTTGGCTTCTTACATGTGTGTGGAAGACACTGTACGCTTGGGTTCAGTCTGAGTGCTTTCATGAACTAGCAAGTGATGGGATGGATGGAGCGAAGGTGTTGATATGAGATTCCATGTTCAATTCTGGGAGGTGAGGAGTAATCAACTGTAGAGTCGTGAGAGAGGGGTTGCGAGTTACTTCCTTGACCAGATGGTTGATGAGTGAGTGAGAGGGGAATTCCATCCATGTACAACTGGTTTCCCTCCTTCTAGTGTTGAAAATGTTGATGGTGTTGGACCTGCCAATATTTAGGGGATCACCCCAATATGAAGTCCCAAGTAAACCTCACACAGTTTGGTGTGGGAATCCCATCCGGTATGATGGCCCGGTTGCCATTGTCTTAAGGATTTTCCTCAAATATTTCTTGTCACCACAGGAGAGTGGTCTGCTTTGTCTTTGCAAAGTCAGGTTCATGTGCCTGGTGAGTGTAAGTGTAATTGTGCCAATGGTTCTTTCACTATGAGGGGAAGAGAGTAAAGGTGAGTTCCACGTTGAAAGGGATCAGTCCCAACTCATCTAGTAACGCACAACACAAAAGGAGATACATAGCTTCCAGCGAAGCAATCCACTCGAATGTGGTAGTCACAACATACAAGGTAAGATAACACGTACAGCACTCATGGATCAGCCCAAGACAAGTGCGACGGTTTTTATAGCAAGGTTCATGTCAAAGGTTCGTCTAATGTTTGGCACAACATTTGACACAGACATGACAACATTAATAGCATATACAACACATTTCCATTAATAGATTATGCATTACAAGGAATGAATTAGTTCATATGTAGAACACACGGTTAAAGAAACATGCATTACAAGTGTTAAAGATCAATTTTACAACAAATACAATACATGTGTGAAAATGTGTTGCCTTGTTAACGGGGTTCTAAATTAAGTGAAAGTTCCAAGACACATCAATACACCATACATCACTAACCCTATCAACAACACATTGGAGCCACTACTTACTCCTCAAAGAAAATATTACAGACTCTCTTGGCTATATGGGAGGAGTTGAGGTGAAAGGTCCTTTCATGTACAAATGAGGGGGTAATTTATATCTAAGGGTGAAATTGACCCTTGTGGCTATTTGACTACCCTCATGCCCGTTTGACTTCCATGACTTTCTGACTTGCATGACTCTATGTTCAACAACTGGGTCTCTTGGATTTCCAAGTTACATCACATTGATTGACAACAAGCCCATACTGGAGATGTGGGCAACATGACTCATGACTTGACTTGAGATGACTTGACCTGACAATGCCAGTGCATTCGTGTTGCTGTTGGGGTGAATGTTGAGCTGCAATGATGTTGAATGATGAATGTCCTCATGGTGTATCTTAGCTTCACCTCTGCATGGTGAAGTGCATAGAGTATTTGATGGTCCTTGGTTTTCTTGATGAATATTTAGCAAGTTGTTCCTTGCTTTCATGTTGGAAGTCTTGATAGGCTCACTTGTTTGCGAAGGTTCATGTTCGTTCACTTCACATGCTTCAATTGTTTGTTCATTGGGGAACCTGTCCATCTGCATGTGCTCCCTTCATTCATACCATTCGTCATCTTGACATGTTTTTTGGTGTACATGTACCTGTAGTCACTCATGATTAGACGACATCAAATAAAAAACCTCCTAGTCTACCATGACACATGATCATTTGGATGTTAGTGACCGGGAGAGGTGGCAAGGCTGTGATGCTGGATGATGGCTCCAGGTAACTATTGATGACAACTGCGTAAGAGTCACTGAGGGATGGAGATAGACAATTTGAGTCGATAGTGACTGTTTGCAAGGTATGGCTCAACTGGGAGGCAAAATTATGCAAATTTCGAGAAGAACATTCTAGGCTGCAAGAGGGCAAGGCAGGAATGCTTTGCACTTTTTCCAGAATGAACAGTCAGCAGGGTCTGGATAGCCAAATTTGCTCAATTTTCCAAAGGAATGGGCGAAGTTGCATGAAGGGTCAGCAAGCTGGGATTGCACAATTTTTCTAGGGAAATGCCAGAGATATTGGCAGCCAGAATTGCGCAATTCCAAGATGGAACTGCCAGGTTGCTTCTGGGTTCACTGCAGCCAGAACTACGCAATTCCCATAGGGAACTGCGAGTTGGCTACTAGGGTCATTAACAGTCATAACTGCACAATTCCCACAGGGAACTACAAGTTGGTTCTTGGGGTCACTGGTAGCTAGAACTACACAATTCCTAGAGGGAATGTCTAGATGGCTGCTCATTCACTGGCACCATGCAATTAGAATTGTTAAAAACCTACTCAAAATACATATTATATTCTGTCATCACAACCTAACAAGAAGGAAAACTCTAACTAGATCATAAGGCAAAAGGCACAATTGTTCTTTGGTTAAAATCAATGCCAATGTTTTGGGTTAAAGAAACTGTATCGTGATTTCTATCTAATGGAAAGTTATATGATGTGGGACTTACCATTCTATATGTCTCACAACCTTCATGTTTGTGTTCACCTTCTCAAACAATAAAGTTTAAGATAATGAAAACTTTCATGAAAACAACTTTTCTTGAATTTCAATTACATAACAGGATAGTCAAATATAAGACAAGAGTTTCTCATACTATCAAGGTTTAAATAATGTTAATTTTCAAAATAACATTTATTCATGAATTTAAATTACATGAGTCTACATCTATGTTAATTCTAGATCTACCAAGCTAAGAGAGTGTTATAGCTCCAAATCTCACTCTTGTGGTTTGTGATGCTACACTCATGGCCTAGGGCAACCCCTCCTTCCAGACTTGGTCCCAAATTAAAAAAATAGTGTTTTATTCCCTATACGCGACATTTCCCTGAGCTAAACATGTGTATACGCGGGTTTGTGTATACCCAACCCGCGTATATGTCTTAAAACACTTTAAAAAATATAAATCTCCTTAATTTCGGGCAGAGATCATAGGTTTTACCTGTTGATTACCTGTTAGTGCCCATGTCCCAACTGTTCCCAATGAATTTCCAACTAAAAAAACTACTCTGGGAGAAGTATAAAAAGGCTTCAATGGGAAGGCCAAAGGGAGGAGAGAAGAGAGAGAAATATTATTATGTTGAGATTTCCCTGACCGGGTCTGAAGATCCTAGTGCCTCCTGCACTTCCCCCATTTTACAGGAAACCCTTGTTTCCTTGTGTGTGTTTATGTTTTCATACTACTTGAGATATCATGGAGTAAGTCATGGAAGGAGTTTGTTAAAGGCTTGAGACTGGACAAATCCGAGAGACGGTTCTACTTGGTGCCTGTGAAAGGATGAATCAGGTGAAATTATTCCTTTCTATACTTTATTTGTCTATAATAAAAGAAAGACATGTCTTTGTTCCTAATATTTATCTTCTTCATGTTTACAATATTCATGTTATGATTCATATGTGAACGGTTGTTTAATTGCATAACTAACTACCTTTCCTTATAATATGAAGATGGTTTCTTTGTGATGTTTAGCCCATATACTGCTGTACATTCTTGAATTGATTGTCTTGCAGGTCAAGGGAGCAAAAGGAACTCCAAGAAGGGTTTGGACCCTCGAAGGCTCTTCTCAGATGTAGGACCTCAGGTATGCCCCCTATCGTAGAGCTTGCTTATAGTAGAATTATGGTTGTATGGAATGTGTGTTTCTTTGTATAGATAACCTCCAGTCTGCTAGGGTATCCACCCAAGACCCTAGGGACAACACTATTGTTGTTCATAGTTTGGGTGTATTCAAGCCAATCAAGGATCAGTTGTCTGTTTACCTTCTGTTACTGTATAGTCAGTGCCTGAATTGTCAGCTTTGATCAGTTTTTTCCAGACTATCTTTTGTTTTTCTTGGAAGTTTTTATATACGTTGCTTTCTCTATTTACAGAGGCGTATATACGCATATTTCCTTAAGTGAAACTGCGTATACTCATGTTTCCTTAAATATTGTCGCGTATACATGCATCTGTGTGCAAACACAGTCGCGTATACCTTTAATTTTTCAAGATTTTGAAAGTCTTTTTATTTATGGAAGTTTGTATGCTGTTCTAATTCAGTTTGGAACAGTTACTATTATGTCACAGTCTTTAGTTTTATAGCAAGCGTCTTGTTTCAAATTCTCTCTGATTGTGAAAAGGTTGGTCTTGTTTGTTGGTCTTGCAAACATCATTTGTTTTTGCTTAAGCACACAAGGTTTCTTGCAAGGAATCTTGGCTGCTCTGTGTTTTCAGGGTAGGGAGATTGATTTCAATCTTTATGTTGAGTTTTGTTTTGGTGACTTTTTGTTTTGCATGCCCAAACTTTATTTCTATGACCATCTGCTTTTCTTGCTTTTTGAAAGTTGTTGGTTCATGCTTTCTTGAAAGTTGTATTTTCAATCTTTTGATTTTCATTGCCAAATTCGTCTCACTGCTTGTTGATTGTTAAGAGCATTTCGAAGCACCTTTTTTGTTGAGTTCTCACTTGTTTTGTGTTGCAAACTTGCAAAGTGCTGCATTGCCTATTCTTTGGTCATCAAGTTTCAGTCTTGTTAGAGCGTTTTTGAAAAGTCGTTTTTGTGTTGCTTTTGAAGGAAACTTTTTGAAACTTTGTTTTTCTTTCTTGAACTTTGTTTTGATTGAGTTTTCTTTTTGTTGAGTGAAAGTGTCTATTTGTTTGTCTTCATCTTGTTTTCAGTTCTTAGACGAAATAAGCAACAAAAACTTATATTCCATCTAAACATTCTAAGTGGCAAATCAAAAATCGATAAACAAGCAACTTTCATTTCTTGATTTAAGAGTAGTTTTGAATTTTGCATCGACATGTACTTGCTCCATTAGGATTAGTTTGTGCATATTTCTAGGCATCTATAGTTTTGTTAGCTTTTGTGAGTGTGAAGTTTGAAGAAAAGAAAAGAAAAAGTTGTAGCTTTATTTGAAGTTCCTCTGAACCCTATAGAAATTTCTTTTCATCGAAAAATGAAAACAAATGCATTTGCATGTAGTTTGGTTTTTATTAATTTATTTTGTGTCAAAACACCACTAGCTTGACTTCCGCTTATCCCGTGACTTAAATAGCAACCCATTAAAACCAAGGACTAATTTAAAATATACTAGAACTTTTTATAATTGTCAAGTTAGACACACCAACAAGTTTTAGGACATTTTAGGGCCTTGGATTAGGTGAGTGGAGAGTTAAATCTCCAAGGCCATTTTAAACTGTCAAACATAAGAGTCTGAATAAAGAGTGAAAATCCAATAGCGTTAGGAAGACCAGGAAAGCTTCGGATCTAGGAGTTTAGCACGAGGGTCTGTGAAGATAGGGAAGAAAGATACCCCCTCTCCTACTTGTCCGAACTTACCTCATGACTGTTCCGCCTGGCTTCTGATATGAGTTGGTAACCTTAGTTGCTACTCCTAGGGATCTACACAGGTGGATGCGAAGGGGAATCCTATGGCACCTGAGGTCGACGTTGTATCACTCTCAGTGGTACTATTGGAGGGCACCCTTGCGAAGCTTGGGGGCTTGCATCGGCACAGGCTGTTGTTAGGAGGTCATCGTAACTTCCTCTATTACCTTCGTTGATAGGACTGGGCCGTCATTATCCCAGACTATCTTCGGAAGGCCCCTTACTTCACTTTCTCGTATTTTGGTGTCCGGTCCTAATCACCTGAAGTGGAAATACTTGGAAGTTGTTTGACTGATTGATATCCTTAGGGACTTTATAGTGTGTGCTCTCTGCTCCTAGTTGGCCTAGCTTTCAATTTTTTGAGTCTTTAGTTAGATCTTAACAAGAAATTCAAAGTGGCTGACCAATCACCAAGACGGTCTCGAAGAATTCATGGTCTTTCACCACCAAGTTTAGAGCCTTCACCTAGAAGGCCCAGAGGTAATACTACCAGTGGGTCTCGTCCCGTGGCAGCTGATGCATCGGGGATTGATCCTCCTCTTGGGGGCATCAGTGTTCAAGATAGACCTGGTACTTCCACATAACAAGAGAGAAATACTCCAGTACTTTCTCGAGTTTTCTTTCGGGCAGAAGATAACATAGAGGTAGAAGAAATCTCAGAGTCGTTAGCGGCTCTGAATTCTCCCCTACCTTCTAGTCATCTGGAAGTGTTACAATACGTTGGGCCTCCAATGCATCGACCATTAAGGCCAGGTCACATTACGCACTTACCATCGATGACCACTATTGGAAGAATGGCTTCTACTGCAAGTGCTACGACTACTCAGACTCCAATATTTGTACAAGGGGGAGGAACTATTTCCATCCCCTATAGTTCTTTATTCAGGTATTTTGCTAGCACATCTTTAGTTGGGTCTACCTCCATTCCTTCTACGAGTGGAAACTCCCAAACCAATACTTTTAATTCTGGATTTTTCCCATTTGGCACCCATTCACAAGGTATTCTGTCAGTTTCGTTTAGTGCCACTACATCCATGATGGGTGGATCGACTTCAATCCAGGGTTTTTCTTCTGGAAGTGGTCATATACCACATTCCAACCCAAAAATTGGATCTATGCCTTTCTCTTCTTTTGGACAAAGTAGCAATCCTTTCCAAGGTTGGACTAACCCTGTGGTTAGTAGTGTGGGAACTGGGAATCTATTTCTCGACCAACAAAGGAATAGCCCATACTCCACGGTTAGTTCATTCAAAAGTATTCCTCCCCTAGCCTCTGCTTGGAATCCTTATCAGGGGTTGTCAACTCCTTAGAATCCTTTAGGAGGAAAGTTCGCCGGTTATGGAGGTTTTGCGACCGAAGTTGGTCAAACTCTGAGTTATGCTAGATCACAAGGCTTGCCTTTTGGTTCAGCTGGTTCTGCTGGTTACTTCGGGCAGCCTAATGCCTTCCAAAATCCATGCCAATATTTACATAGCTTTGGGGGCTCTGCCCAGCTTGGGTGGAATCCCCAATGTCCTCCTAGGCTTCCGTTTCTGGAAACTCTGAATTTGCCACACCTCACAAAGTTAACGAACGATCCAATCAAATATAATCTGGCCTGGCCTCCGGTCCCAACCAAACTCCCTTTGGACATTCCAAAATTCGAAGGAAAGGGTGGTGAATACCTAGGCGACCATGTAACCACATTCCATTTGTGGTGCTCGTTGAACTCCCTTATTGATGATTCAGTGAGGTTGAGACTTTTTCAACGTACCTTGATTGGTAATTCGACCAAATGGTATATATAGTTTCCAAGGGGTAGATTTACATCTTTTTCTGACTTAGCTAACATTTTCCTAAATCATTTCTAGTTGCCTATTCATTATGATTATGGAACCAAACTTCTAGCCACCTTTCGTTAGGACACAGAAACTCACATTTCTGAGCATATTCAAGAATGGAGATGGAGAATGAGGCTCATTAAAGCCGAAATCCCTCTGGAGTACTGTCTTGAATGGTTTCTGAAATATTTACAACTTGAGATCTCTAAGGATGTCTCCATGTTTGGAGTCTATTCTGAGGAGCAAGTAATTTTTAGGGCCGAGCAATTAGAATTGATCTACTCTTAGTCTGGGATCCTACAAAAATACTTGCCAGATGCTCCTAGGTCGAAGGTTGACATAGTCAAGTTGAAGCCAGGTCCCCATGCCAATGGTATAGTTGGATCGATAGACACAAATGTGGTGAACTTGTTGAGCCAATTGCAGCAGTTGTCATTGCAAATTGCTTCAAACAACCAAGTCACATCGTCTAATACTTCGTCTTCCCAACCCTCTTCGATTAATGCCATCCAATCTGATAACCCCAAAGGAAATCAAAACTCCAATGGGAAAAAAGAAAGGACGAGGTAATAAAAAGAATCGGCATGGGAAGGCTGACATAAATAAATCCGGCAATAATGCCGGTGGGGGTAGAAATGAGTCTAGAAAGAAAGTCAAGTTTCCATGCAAGTTGTGTAGTGGAGACCATTTAACTCATCTCTACCCGAGGATTCAGGACACTCAGCGCTTGTTAGGGCACCAAGGGGCTTCTAATTCTCAGGCTGTGTTAACCAACCCTTTTCCCCAAGGGCAACAATTTCTTGCTGGCGCGAGTTCAAATCCTGATACCTCCTCCGGGGTAGCCAAGAAGGGGAAAAATCATCGAATGTTTTCATGATGGGTTCTAATGTACACGTGGATACTCGGTCACGTGATTACGGTGAAGCCAAAACTTCCAAGGAAAAAACTGCTTCCAGAAATACCGACCTTCATATTGAGTGACCCCTTGTTGAGACTATACCATGGATACTGAAAGGTTCTGCTAAACACGCGACTATTAATCCTAATGCTAGGGACACCCAAGATTATTCCATTGTGGAGGATCTGGCCTAGATTCCATGCGCCATGTCCACTTCAGAGGTTCTCCAGTCGTGTCTGGCTCAGCGAAGTGCTTTACTCTCGGAAATTGGGGTAGCTGATCCAACCAACACTTTAGTGCTCACTTTTGACATGTTAAATGTGAAAAAGTGACTCCCTCATCGCATGGATTTTCAGATAAAGTCTACATACCGAAATATTAACATTTTTTGCACCATTATTGATGGAGGAGCTTCCACGTGCATCATGTTGATGTCATGTTGGAAGGCCATTGGATCTCCTTCAGTTGTTCCTTCTCCTACCCTCCTGACTGCGTTTGATGGCCATTCTCACAAGATGCATGGGACTATCCTGGTCTTTCCTATATGTGTTGAAGAAAAGGTCATCAATATTGAAGTAGAGGTCATAGATGCTAGCGTAGACTATAATCTCCTCTTAGGAAGGAACTGAGTATATGAGATGGACGTCGTCATTTCAACTCTGTTTCGTGTCACCTGCTTTCCTCATGAAGGGAAAATTGTTAAGGTTGATCAGTTGGATTATTGTTCAGTTGATCCTCAAGCAACTTTTGACTCTACTGTCCCCTTAGTGGATAACCCTTGCCCGCCTAGTGAGAATCTAGGAGTTGGGATGTGTTCCTCATTGATGGGTACCTTTGATTTTCCCTCTCCTATCGCTAGAATCAATGTCGTTTCATCATGTAAGGAGTCCTCTCGAGAAGAGTTCTTCAGAACTCATTATTTTTCAGACCCTTGGACCTTGCCTTCACCTATGACCACATTAGCTGAAGGAAAAGTTAATGGAATGGCATTCCCTATGCCTGCGGTTGAGCTTAGATATCAGTCTATTGTTAACTCTGCAGAAGACCATTCTACTCCTTTTTCCGAAGAGGAGCTCGATGGTCATGTGGCCCCGGCTTGGGCCTTTGATTCCACCTCCGCCTTGGATTGCTTAGATACGGTTTTACCTTCTAAAGAAGCAATCCTAGAAGTAATGATGGGTGTAGATCGACCTTGGGAAGACTTACACCATCGTTCATATTTCCTTCCTCCATTGCAGGAAGTGGAATCTAGGTTCTCCAAGCTATTCACTAGTGATGTTTGTAAGATATCAAATCCTTTGGCTCCAGCACAATTTCGTGACAAGGTAATATGTCGGTGATTTCAGAAACGATATCTATAAACATCTCTAGGGACCCTAACGTGATCGAGAATCTCTTCATCGGAATTGAATGTTCCCCTGAAGAAGTTCAAATTTACACTGACCTTTTCAAGGAATTTCGAGATGTGTTTGCTTGGTCTTATGAAGAAATGCCTGACATCGATCCTTCTATAGTTCAAAATGAGATCAAGACGTATGAAAACGCCAAGCCGGTTCGTCAAAGGCTTCGACCAGTTAATACTAGGAAAGCGGCAGCTATTAAAGTTGAGGTAGAGACGCTACTTAAGGTGGGTTTTATATACCCTGTTCCTCTTACCGACTGGGTTTCTAATCTAGTCCATGTGCATAAAAAGCAAGGAAAAATCTGAGTATGCATTGACTTTCGGGACCTAAATAAGGCTTGTCCAAAAGATAATTACCCCACGCCATTCATTGATTAGATTATTGACAAGTGTGCAGGTAATGAGATTTTTTCCTTTATGGACGGTTTTTTAGGTTATAATCAAATTTCTATCCATCCTGAGGATCAACATAAGACAGCTTTTATACGTTCCTAGGGTACTTTTTCATACATAAAGATGTCGTTTGGTGTAAAAAATGATGGAGCTACTTTCCAGCGGGCCATGTCATATGCTTTCCATGACATCTAATATATCATCGAAGCATACTTGGATGATCTCGTTGCTCATTCTCGAAATAGAACTGATCACCCCAGTCACCTTCGAATGGTTTTTGAGCAATGTCATTTTTATAAAATCCGGTTGAATCCCAACAAGTGCATTTTCGCGGTTACGTCTAGTTAGTTGTTAGGGTTCATCATGTCAAATGAAGGGATTAGGGTTGATCCCTTCAATGTGGAAGAAATATTCTACTTGCCTCCCCCGTCCTCCATTCGACAACTTCAAAGTCTTCAAGGGAAGGCTAATTTCTTAAGACAGTTTATAGCGAGCTATGTCGAGATCACTAAAGTGTTTATGCGTTTGCTTCGCAAAGGGGTTCCATTCGTGTGGGATGACTTTGCACAGCGGCCGTTTGATGCTTTGAAAAATGCATTAGTCTTTACCCTGCTTTTAAGTCCACCAGATTATGGTAGGGACTTCCTTTTATATCTCACTGCAGTAGAATCAACCATTGGTATGGTTCTCGTTCAGGAAGACGATGCTCTCATAGGGCATGTGATTTATTATTTGAGCCGAGGCTTGATAGGTCCTGAACTTCACTACTCTCCGGTTGAGAAGTTGGCCTTGGCAGTTGTCCATGCTGTCCAGCGACTCCGTCATTATATTCTACTACGCAAAACTTTTGTGTTGGCAGAAGTCAATCCATTTCAATTTGTCCTCATTAGGCGAGTGATTGGGGGCAAATATAATCGATGGATTATCATTTTACAAGAATTTGATCTCGAGTTCTTGTTGGCCAAAGCCAAGAAATCTATGGTTTTTGTCGAGCTAATTTCCGAGCTTCCTTGTGGAGAGGACATTGTTTATGAGGAAAGCTTTACCAACGAACATTTATTCCTCATCTCTTCACTCGACCCTTGGTATGGAGATATCACTATTTATTTCCAGACTTTGAAGTTTCCCTCTACTTTCTCTAAGGATGAACATTGCAAATTACGTCACCTAGATAAAAATTATGTCATCATTGGTGATACATTATATCGTCGGGGGGTTGATTCAATCCTTTGGCAATGTTTAACCTTAGAGGAGGTAGAGTCAGTGCTAAATGACTGCCACAGTCGAGCTTGTGGTGGTCATCTATCAGGGCTTGCTACAACTCAGCGTATCTTGCGTGCCGGCTATTTCTGGCCTTCACTCTTCAAAGATTGTTTTGAAGCGGTCAAATGCTATCACCCGTGCAAAATTTATACTCGGAAGATGCACGCACATCCAGCTCCTCTTTTTCCTGTTGTCACTGTTGGTCCCTTTACTAAGTGGGGTATTGATTTTACGAGTTGTAATCTGCCTTCAACAGTGAATCACAAGTATATTATCGTGGCCGTAAACTACTTCACGAAGTGGGCTGAGGCCATGCTCACTTATAAAAAGGATAGTGAGATAGCGACATTATTCCTTTTTAATCAGATTATCTCAAGGTTCAGTATCCCAAGAGAGATTTTCACTGACCATGGCAGTCATTTCCAGAATCAACTAATGTTTGAATTGGCTCTCAAAATAGGTTTTCGGCAGGAACATTCATCTCCTTATTATCCTGAGGCCAATGGACAGTTTGAGGCAGTAAACAAAACTCTTAAGACAATCCTACAAAGGACAATTGACAAGAATTGATCCAATTGGCATCTTACGTTGTATCCAGCTCTCTGGGCATACCGAACCTCCGTTAAGACTGCTACAGGTTTTACACCTTTTCAGTTAGTTTATGGGTTGGAATCTATCTTTCCTGTCGAATGTGAAATTCCATCTCTTAAGTTAGCTATTGAGCTCCTTCCAGAGACCTCTAGTCTCGAAGAGTGCCTCCTTCACTTGGAACATCTCGATGAGCAGCGTCGCGATGCAGCTATAGTAAATGAGGCTCATAAGAAAAGGGTTAAAACCCAGTATGATAAAGTTGTCCGGCCTCGTGCCTTTTCTGAAGGTCACCTCGTCTTGGTCTACGACGAAGATAAGGACACCTTGCGGGTAGGAAAATTCAAATCTATGTGGTATGGTCCCTTCATAATTAAACAAGTTTTAACAAAGGGGTCGTATGAGTTAATCAATTTCGAAGGAAACAAATTGGCGGAGCCTCGAAATGGGCTCTACCTTAAGAAATACTTTGCTTAAGTAGCAGCTAGGAAATGGCTTCTTTGTAAATTATGTATATTTGTACATTTTTTATCGAGAGTTTTTGATATCAACACTTTTCGCTCTACTTTGGTAGGCGTTGATGGATTACTTGGTCTATTTTGGATTCACCGATGGTGCTAGTTGACACACTCGGAATCTTGCTTCCTCAGCTTGGGTACTTTATTATCAAACTGGTCAATTCATGGTAACCTTTACTACCGAGGTGAAGTGATTGTTTAATATTCAACCCAACTACACCCTAAACCTTCAGGTACATCTGTACCCTTATTATATAATTCCTTCATTACTTTTAACTTGTAAATACGTACCCTTATATAATTTATTCATTATTATTAACTTGATTATCTATGATTTAAATGTATTGGTGCTTATTTTTTTTAACACACATACACATAGACCATGGCTATGGGAAATAATTGGGCCCTCCCTTTGGCTTTGACCTTATGACATCATAAGTTAAGTGATTCCTTTTTATTAGAATGACACACCTTCGTAGGGATAGCAACATGATTTAGCCCTATTCTGTGGCACACGATGCTATAGATTTTCGTTTATAATGGGCTATTCTAAATATATTAATAGTCCCCACATCTTTCCCACTGTAATGTAATAATAATACGTTCTTAATTTCTCACTTAACATACGATTTATGGGTCATCCCTCTGGCTGGGGCCATAGCTCAACCACATGGCACTATAATGTGGTTACACCTCATTGTTATCACATGGTGGCCATGTTTTCTTTCTATGTACATGATCAATATTGATTTGAGTGATCCAACAACTTGAAATGGACAACGTTTATGGAATAGGGTAACCTATGATGCATAGCATTCATTTCACTCATTTGGTTTTTTTCTTCATCACTCTAACTTTTGGTTGAGGAAATATGGAATTCAACAATGACCTGCATACATTATTCCTTGTGAGGTCTTGTAACTTTTTTTTGTTTATTCCTATCAAATAGCATGACACTGGAACTTGATTTTGATGTTGGGTTGAAATGAAATTTGCTAATTTCTTATCTTTATAGTGTTTACTTCTTATTAGTGGTTTTTTTCAAATCTCTATTTTCATACTAGCGATAAAAGGCTAATTTTTTAACTCTTCCATGACTCTTTTGGTATGTTTGGTACCTAATGGTAGTGCTTGTTATCATCCCAAGAAAATCTCCTAGTTTGTAGCTCGGAGATGCTCGGGAACATAAAATTCAACTTATTGTTGCAAATGGATGAATGGAAGGAATGATACTTGTCCAAGCCAAATAACCACTTCTACTTTGCTTGACTCCAGAAATGTGTGAACAGCCCCAGACTACAAGGCTTCAGACTACCAATTACTAATAGTTTAGGGATTGGGTGAATATGGAGAATACTGACCACACCAGCAGATGTACAAAACCATGTGATGGTCGGCTGCAACTAATAAAGAAGTCTGCAAATATAATTCCCTAATGCACAGATAGGATGAAAGCTCTTTGGCACTAGGTAAAAAGAAACCTGAATAGCTCATTCACTGATACATACAAGATTTTAACACAGAGGTAGGATGACAGCTACTCTAATGCTAAATATCAAGAGTTCAGAAATGCAGCATATCAACCACATCTTGGAACAGAAGAAGAATGGAAAGTGAGAAATTAACAACAAAAGAAGCTTGTATTAGCTAAAAATGAAGATGATATGCTGCAAGTATCAAAGTAGTCACAGTCTCCAGAAGTTGAACCTTCCATCAAAACATCAACCATCAACCCTGAATACATCTTGTTTCTGGGTATATATAGAGTTTCATTACAAAGGAACCTGGCCATTTTAGGTATGGAGGGGTCGTAATTGACCACCAACGACATTAACTGTTTGATGGAGCTTCTGAGTGCATTTCCTTGCTGTAGTGGATGAATCTGATATTTTCAGGTGTTCTGCCATCCTTTTCCTTCTTGGCCATACTGTCTATTGAATGCAGTTGTTGAGGAACAACTACACACAGTACTGAAAATTGGTCACCCTCGTCCTTCGGGCATACGGAATGATCAAGTGGTGTGGATTGCCTATCGAATAAATGAGTTGGACGAAGGAGGAAAATTAGCCATCGGATCAAGAGGATAGATGGTGGGGATGAATCAATGGGGATATCGGAGGAGGCGGGAGTAGGATGATTGTGGGCCGTTGGATCTCGGGTGGGTAGATCCAACAGCCATCGGGCGATAGAGGCGCGCAGCAGTTAACAGGTGAGGACGAAGGACCAAGTGGTAAGTGGTTTTGATCGCACCGTTGTTGATCGTCAGGTGGTAAAAGGACAATGGTGCATGATTCCACTCAGCGCATGACACGTGGCAGTGAAGGAGAGAGGAAAACCACTCTCCATCGAGCGTTAATGTGTCATTACTTCGTGGGCACAGGGAGAGTGGATATTGTCCGATTGTGGCGAAGATGATTAGACGGTGGGGTTTGATTGTGCAGGTCGCTTTATTTGACCCGGATCAGCAGGAAGAGTCAACAACTGAGATTTAAAGGTGGTGATGGGTTTATGGAAGCGCAGGGTCACGTGGTTATGGATTTATGAGGATTTTAGAGGAAAAACAGAGTCAGCGGGGTGAAAGGGGTAAGCGGAGTAAGGAGAAGAAAGAAGATGACCGTTGTGAGATTTATTTTGATCATAATCAATATGACCAAGCCTATATTTGGCCTTCAAAACCTTAGTTATGTAGCAGGGCTAACACTAGCTCCTTCTGGGGATGAGATCCTCTCTGTGAGGTCTCAAGAACTGCAGATCATTGCCTTTCCTGTGAAAACCAAATTAGCAAAATTTCCTACTGATCCATTGGGCATAAAGTCTAATTGAGCCTACACTAAAACTGATAAAATAACATATTTATAAATTTAAGGCCAAAGAACTTAAATGACATAACTTTCAGAAAATGCCAAATTAACTCGGCCATCAAAAACTATTTCTCCTTCCATACTTTGCAGCATGAAAGTATTGTTCCCTTGGATCTGAGAAATGATAAAGGTCCCGTCCATAAAGCATCAAACTCCCCATGGTTTCCCTTCTTCTCTTTAAGTGCATCCCACTTAAAAACCAAGTATCCAACCTGAAAATTATCTATTTTTTTCCTCCTGTCAAAGGCTTCCTTAATTCTCTTCTGATGTGCTGCAGACTTCTCAACCAGTTGTTCTCTGATTTGATGTACCTCTGCTAAATTAGTGATTCTTTTTGCCATGTCTTCTTGCTCATTCTGCTCTTCTTGTAAGAATTGTGCCACAGGAAGGGTTAGCTGAATTGGGAATACAACCTCAGTGCCATATACCAGATTAAAAGGAGAATTCCCTGTGGATTTCTTGGTGGTTACTCTATCAACCGACAATGCATATTTGAGCTTAGAATCCCAATTCCTTTTGTTGTCTTCCAACAGCTTTTTAATTATCCTTATTAGGCTCTTGTTGGAAGATTCTGCTAGACCATTTCCTTGAGGGTAGTATGAGGTGGAATGGACTAGCTTAATGCCCATTGAGTCACACATGTCCACCAATTCTTTTTCCCTAAAGGCTGTTGCATTGTTTGTAACTAATTTATGTGGACAACCAAATCTAGTGAAGATATTATCTGTCAAGAACCTCATGACCACATGGTGATCAACCCTTCTGGTAGGGATGGCCTTAATCCATTTAGTGAAGTAATTAGTGGCCAGTAAGATCCACCTGTGCTGGCCACTGGAATGTGGATTGATTTCTCCAATGAAATCCAAGCCCCACTGTTGAAAAGGGCCACTAGCATGTATGGGTTTTAAGGGCAGGGACTTCAATTGTTGTTTCCCTTCAAATCTTTGGCACCTATCACATGATCTAACAAATAAAAAGACATCAAAAAATAAGGTGGGCCAATAGTACCCAACTCTGAGGATCTTATGGGTTGTAGTTTTCCAATAATGATGTCCTCCACATACGCTGGAATGAAACTATTGCATGAATTCAATGGATTGTTCTTTGTCCAGAGACCTCAAAATAATTCCAGAGGGATCCCTCCTATAGAGCAGATTTTCATGAATGCAATATTTTGTTGCCCTGAGTTTGATAATTCTTGCTTGGCTTGAACTATGGCCTGGAGGAATTTCTAGCTTCAACAAGAATTTAAATATTGCAGAATACCATTCACAAGAAGCTATATTTTCTGCCAATGACTAATTTTGCCCCGGTTCAACTTTTTTTTCTTCAATCTGATCATTTTCTAAAATTGTGCTTATGAGATTTATGTCCAACATCCTGCAATTATCTTCAGCAATTAATCTAGCAAGGCCCTGACCTCTGACCAGCTTGGTGGGCTTCAATTCTATGTTGAATTCAATTAGCTCTGCAATCCATTTAACCCTTCTTCCATCAACATTTGGTTGCGTTAGGACATATTTTACTGAAGCATGGGGTACATATGCAATTACCTTGGAGTGCAGAATGTAAATTTTGAAGGTTTTCAAAGACTTGATAAGAGCATATGCCTGTTTTTCAATGATATCAAACTTCAGCTCAACATCCCTTAATGTTTTGCTAAAAAATGCCATTGGATGCTCTAAACCTTCCTCGTCTGCTTGCAATAAAACTGCTGGAAGGGTGTCATGTGAGGCAAATGAAAATATATGGAACTCCTTGCTATAGTTTGGACTGATTAAAGTAGGAGCTTCCATAATAGCTTTCTTAATGGATTCAAAGGATCTTCTTGCTGCATCAGTCCATTTGATTTCTGGCCCCTTTTTCAACATGGAGGTAATGTGTTTTACAAGTTCTGCAAAATTTGGGATAAACCTCCTTACAAAATTTATCTTTCCCAGAAAGGACTGGATATCCTTCTTTGATCTCAAGACATACAAAGTATGTATTGCTCTTACTCTTTATGGGTCGATTCTAACACCTGCAGCAGAAACAATATGTCCTAACAACCTGCTTTCCTCTAAAGCAAACTGTGACTTTTTGGGATTGACTGAGATCCAAAACCTTCTACACTTCAAAAACACTTTCTTCAAATGTTGCAAATGGTCCTGATGGCTACTAGAGTATACTGTTATATCGTCAAGGTAGAAAAGGACAAACTTATTCTTCTCTCCTACAAATTTTATATCCATAGCTCTTTGAAAGGTGGCTCCAACATTCATCAGCCCAAAAGGCATCTTGGAATACATGAAAGTGCCCCAAGGAGTGGTGAATGCAGTCATCTCTTGGTCTTCTGGATTTGGTCCGGTAGTAATGATTTCTCATAGGCGGCCAATGTCAAAAAGGAAGCACTGCCTTTATCTTCCATGCAATGAATCTTATCCTCTTCTTCAAATTTCTCCTCTTCCATGATTACGTTCTGGAAAGGAGCCTTAACTTTTTGTTCTTCACCAGATTCTTTACCCCTCTAAATGATTTGCAATTTCTCATTTGCTCTTATGAATGGATTTGGATTTCTTGGAGCAAATGTGTTTGAAAACCTTGCCTTCCCTGAACTTTGTTCAACCTTCAGCTTAGATATCTCAGCAGCCAATGACTCTATCATTTTAGTCATTTTGTCCAACTTAGGTTCTAAAGAAGAAGCAGAGGAAGAAGAAGCCTCACCTCTCTGCCTCCTTCTATCAGCATGGCCTTTGAGTTTTTCTGCAACCATGATATTCGATTCCACCTCTGACGCTGCATCTTGCATCTCGGCTAGAGTGGCACATATTTTCTCTCTCAATAGCAGGAAAAGATCAGAGTCAAATGCATTGGCATAAGAAAGTTTGGTAGAGGTGGGGATAGGCTTTACTTCAGCTGGTATCTTACTATACATACGATTGAAGCTTTTATTGAAATCAGGCAATGATTCTCCATCTTCCCTCCTCAAGTTACCAAACTTGGTATGATAATATAGCAGGTCCTTTTTATCTCCCCACTACTTCAAGAATTCATCATCTAATGCTTCAATGTCTCCTATGGTCCTAGGAGCCAATTCTCTGAACAACTTCTTAGCCTCTCCATCAAGGATTTGAACAAATACTCTCATCCACACATCATCCTCATTGATATCTAGGTTATCAGCATAACTATAAAAAGACTCAAGATGTTCTTTGGCTGTCACCCCCTCTGTACCAGTGAATTTAGGCATGTATTTCTGGTATTCTCCTACATGCATGGCATTCAAAGGAACAGGTAAGACCAAGGGTCCATACCTAGCAGCTATAATTCTTTCCATCTTTGTGGGTGCTTATTGGCCTGCCATGACTGGGATAGGTGGAAGGATATCCACATTTTGATAGGTAGGGAGCGGTGAAATGAATGACAGAGATGAAGGAAAATGATGGACTGTATGAGGAACTTTCTTTGGATTGGGACCCAAAGGGGAACTAAATAAACAAGGAGCTTTATGAATCTATAAGGGTATCCCTTCACTGACAATGCTAGGCTCTATATCTTCAAACTATATATTCTCAACTATAATCTTCCCTTACAGAGATACATAAGATTTCTTAGGCTTACTTGATCCTGGTGCTCCATTCTGTGATGTATTTCTTTGCTTATAAATCTTCTCAGGGTCAGCACTGGGTCAGCTGGTGATTTCTAAGAATTCTCCAGGTATGCCTCACAAACTGAGCGAAAACTGTAATGTGGAGTTTCCACTAGGTGGGTTCTCTAGTAGAGTCACTAGATAGATGATTACAACCATAAATGTGTCTAGACTTTGTCTATCATCAAAGCTGGAGTGTGTTGTTCTCCCAGGGAAGCTTAGCTTCAATATCCTCTTCCTGGAAACGGCGCCAATTAATGTTATCACCCCAAGAAACTCTCCTAGGTTGTAGCTCGAAGATGCTCGGGAACATAAAATTCAACTTATTGTTGCAAATGGATGAATGGAAGGAATGATGCTTGTCCAAGCCAAATAACCATTTCTACTTCACTTGAATCTAGACATGCATGAACACCCCTAGACTACAAGGCTTTAGACCACAAATTACTCATAGTTTAGGGATTGGGTGAATATGGAGAATACTGACCACACCAGCAGATGCACAAAACCATGTGATGGGTGGCTACAACCAGTAAAGAAGTTTTCAAATCTAATTCCCTAATGCAGAGACAGGATGATAGCTCTTTGGCACGAGGTAAAAAGAAACCTGAATAACTCATTCACTAATACATACAAGATTTTAACACAGAGGTAGGATGACAGCTACTCTAATGCTAAACATCAAGAGTTTAGAAATGTAGCATATCAAGCACAGCCTGGAACAGAAGAATAATGGAAAGTGAGCAATTAACAACAAAAGAAGCTTGTATTAGTTGAAAATGAAGACGAGACGCTGCAAGTATCAAAGTAGTCACAGTCTCCAGAAGTTGAACCTTACATCAAAACATCAACCATCAACCCTAATTACATCTTGTTTCTGGGTAAATATAGAGTTTCATTACAAAGGCACTTCGCCATTTTAGGTATGGAGGGGTCATAATTGACCACCAACCGCGTTAATTCTCTGATGGAGCTTCTGGGTGCGTTTTCTTGTTGTAGTTGATGAATTTGATCTTTTCAGGTGTTCTGCCGTCATTTTCCTTCTTGGCCATACTCTCTGTTGAATGCGGTTGTTGAAGAGCAACTGCACACAGTACTGAAAACTAGTCACCCTCGTCCTTCGGGCATATGGAATGATCAAGTGGTGTGGATTTCCTATCGAATAGATGAGTTGGACGAAGGAAGAAAATCAGCTGTCGGATCAAGAGGATAGATGGCGGGGACGAATCAATGGGGATATCGGAGGAGGCAGGAGTGGGATAATTATGGGTCGTTGGATCTTGTGTTGGTAGATCTAATGGTCGTCGGGCGATGGAGGCGTGCGACAGTTAACGGTCGAGGACGAAGGACCAAGGGGTAAGTGGTTTTGATCACACCATCATTGATCGTTAGGTGGTAAAAGGACAATGGTGTGCGATCCCACTCAGCGTGTGACGTGTGGTGACGAAGGAGAGAGGAAACCACTCTCCATCTTGTGTTAACGTGTCATTACTTCGTGGGCGTAGGGAGAGTGGACACCATCTGATTTTGGTAGAGATGATCAGATGGTGGGGTTTGATTGTGTAGGTCACTTTATTTGACATGACCGGGGCCGTCGGATCAGCGAGAAGAGTCAACAACTGAGATTTAAAGGTGGTGATGGTGTTATGGAAGCATAGGGTCATGTGGTCATGGATTTATGAGGATTTTAGAGGAAAAATGAAGTCAGTGGGGTGAAAGGGGTAAGCGGAGTAAGGAGAAGAAGGAAGATGACTATTGTGAGCTTTATTCTAAGCATATTAAATATGACCAAGCCTATATTTAGCCTTCAAAACCTTAGTTATGTAGCAGGGATAACAGTGCTCCAACCATCAAGGGTTTCAAGGCAATAGCTTTTGGCCTCTCTTTATTTTGGCCTTTTGTCCTTTTGGACCAAATTTCTATTTGGCAAGGTTGGTTATCTCACATCCCTACAAAAGTAATGAAATTATACCCCATTTTTGGTTTTATGGTTTAAATTTTGTCAACATACTTATACATTTATGCTTTCTTCTAACACCAATTATTTTTTCCTTGTCCAAGTTGAGCGACTAGTACAAATGCTCATCCTTCGGCGAGGGTTTCGAGAAACTCACCAATTGCTAATGTCTCGGTGAGGGTTTTATTTCATTAATGGTAAATCCACCCTTCCTCACATTTATTTGTCTTCCTATTAGGGGGTTGTTTCATTGAGTTTAGTCTATTCACTAACCCATGCTTTCTCTATATAAAGATTATTGAGGGTTTTCCTAAGTCGACCCTCTTATTATCGCAATTCATACACAATGCAATTTTTATGAGGTAATATATTCAGGATTTATTTTGGGATTTTTCAATTATCCTACTGTCATCCTTTATTTTTTCACTACCATGGTTAACTCGACTACTCTAGGTTTTGGTTTATAGGTAGATTTTGGTTGCACCTCCCTCAATTCACTATAGGTGCTCTTTTTTTTAATATGTATTACTTCAATTTCACTATTTGAAGAGTGGTAATTATTTCTCAATTTTCCAACAGTGTCTTCATATCCCCTTTGATATCATAGGTATGCTTTGGTAATTGTTGATCAAACTCTGGTGTTATTACATTGACTTCCCTTTCAAGTTCCTAGTGCAATATCCTACTTCATCTTGTAACTTCTTCTCTTCTACAAGTCATAATTTTTTATACCATTTTTAAGTTTGGAATGCAACCAAACACTCACCCTCTATCTTCCATTAACAAAGATTCTTCTTGCTCAATTTACGAGTAGTTTGAGGAATACCCTTTGTAATTCTAGGTTTATTTACTTCATCACCCATGATGATTATATATGATTTAATTGGAGTAATGACTACAACGAGTCCTAGTTTATTGTATAGATTTTGAGTCACTATGCTAAAATAGCATATTAAATTGAAGGTGGACAAAGTTAAATAATGATGTCATATGGAATGATGGAGGACTCAACTGTGAGGCAAACTGCCTCAACATTCTATATTTTTGACCTTCTCTCTTCTATGCATATGTATACTAGGAGGTTGACAAAGATTTATTAAACACTATTTCCTATATGCACTCACAATATTCATCCCTATTTTTCTCCTACTTCACCAGAGGAAAAAATGTTGCTTGAATACTACTTGTGACATAACAACATATCTATATCCTTCTATGTTGGAATATGGGTGCCACTACATAAGATTTTATAAAGGCAAAAATTAACATATACACAAAATAATTCAGGTTTAACTCATATAAATGACAAACAATAGATAGGACTCGAATGAAAAAAAGTTATAAGTAGAGAACAATTTAGTGTAATAATAAAGTCCACAAATCCAATAGTAATCAAACACTCATAGGAGTATTTAAATTATACCATCATCTGACTTTCCTTGATAAATTTAATTGTGGATTACAAAATTATCAGCATTGTTGACTTCATACAATTTGGTTCATTGAAATCAAGATCAAAACTCTAACTTGTAAATGTATCAACTAGTCTTTCTAAAATATTGTAATTCAAGGTCTAATAACCAAATTTGCCTGAGGGGGTGTTATTATCCCATTTATTTTAACATAAGAAAAATAATTTAGCAAACATATGTGTGTGATTCAAAATTAGTTCAATAATAGCTGAGGTTCCATGTGATTGTATCTTGATATACTTCCATTGGCATCATAGTGTCGCATATATTCATGCTTCATTATTCAAAGTGTTGTTAAAGGTACTAATTTATGTTGTTACAATTAGTAATTCTAGTTAGTATTCACTCAAAATAAAACATATAAAAACAAATACAAAATTAAACCATCATTAGTCAAGCTCTTAGGTTAATCAAGGCATGCATTGAGTTATATTCTAGCATTACCATCAAAGTCCAATGCACATTCTCATCGACATTGAATGTTTCTTGTTGGTCATAAATTATGCTATTCATGATGCACAATCATGACTCGGAAATAGAAACAAACAAACAATGAACAAGGTTTTTCCAAGTTGTTAACCAATTGAAAATTTGAAGCCTAGACATTGCACCTAGTTACAGTCTTCATCGATGTTGAGACTATCCAAGAGAAAAACACAATGGACCTCTTATTCAAAGAGTCAATTTGTGGTGATCCAAATTTAGAGTCTAATTAGTCAAATTGATAAGTTAAAAAGAAGAAAAGTGAACAATTGTAAGTTTTTTCCTAGACGCTTTCCTATCTTCCTGCTCGCTTTTACATTAAAAATACATTAAGAATGCGCACCATATCAAACAACATGCTTGCCAATTAAACTACCTCTAAACAAACATAATATTTCCATTCTTGCTCACTTATTTGTTCATAAGTTATTTTTTGCATCTATCCACCTAATAGTATATACAACCTCTTCATTGCTCTAACTATGTCAATAAATGGAGGATTGTAGTGTATAATGTTGTGCCATGGGTCTATACTAGTGCATGGTGGGGGAAATAATGTGATCGAGATGTGATCCCTACACCCAGGCACAAAATAGAATTGACCTTGTAATTGATTTATATAGGCATAATTCTTGTCATTGGGAGGCTTGGTTTCATTCATCCCACTGGTGAAAAATAAAAAGTTTGAAGGAAGAAGAGGAGAGCCAAGTTGGTTTTGTGATGTTAAGTTTCTCAAGTTTATGGCTCAAAAGTTATATTCTCACAACCATCGCTTAGGATGTCCCATGGGATTTGGACAGAGCCACCAAATCTCCCTCACATGACATGGGAATCCATATGTGTGGGTATGTTTGAAATGTGAAATAGCCATGCTTAGATGTAGGTCATTCTAGGAACCAATGAAAAGTACTTAATAGTAGTAAATTCTAACGCAAAATTTTTTGTGCCTAAGAAAGAAAATATTTGACAAATTAGCCAAATTTAAATTTGCAAAATGTACCAAGAACTAAACACAATCTGTCATACTTTATTATAGTTATCATAGATTACAAAGCCCATGAGGAAGAAAGCTAGTAGCAGAAGTTATGAAACTAGAAAAATATTTTTCCAACCGATAAACTTCTTGCATGTACCATATGGTCTTTCAGCTTATTAAGTAATCAATATCACAAATAGATGTAAGACATAAAATTAGCTCACAAGATGTCTTCCATCTCTTCCATCAAGACCCATAAACACTTCTAAGTTATGTTGTTCAATGGTTTTTTTCTCTATTTTCTTAGTGAAATTCTAAGATATTTTGTTCAATGACCATATTGAATAGTGTGGAACTTGAAATTTTCCCAATATAAGTTCTCTGAACAGATTTTAAAGCTAGCAGTGAAAGATCTTCTCCAAAAAATTGAAAGTTAACAGTGATGGTGTTGCAAATATGCCACACTTCAGGTGCAAAGATTGAGTCTTAAGGGCATTTTTTGTTGGCACAAATTCTAGTATTTTAGAACTCATGCTTGGAAGGATTGGAAACCTATTACTCAGGGTTACGACGCTCTCACCTCTTGTTTCCTTCTTGATCATAGAGTCACAAGTTGTTATTCCAAGATCCAAGTTGTTCAAGAACTTTGATATTCCTGGGTCATTTTAGGAGGAATGGAAGTGGAGTTTTGGCCACCTCTTTCTTCAATGTGACTCCCATAGATTTTTTTAGTGGTTCATTAAAGGAATCTTATTTCCCTTATTCTTAACTCAATATTCGTATATAAGTATCTATAATAACGTTGGGCTTGTAAATTTCATAGAATTTGGATGGTACAAATTTCCAATATGTTGCAAGATTTTGTTTGGTGGGTCATTTATTGAATTCCTTCCAATTTTAGGTTGCACAAGAGTGCTCAGAAATACTCTGCCTAGTTTGAAAGCACTTGGAAGACTGTCAAGCACATTTTCAAGGAGTTTTGTTTTTCCAATTGATGTTGAGGCTTGTTTGAGACTACTCAGCATGATGTGTTACATCAAGCCAAGGTTTATTCTGACATTGGCTTGTACAATGATGGTCATTCTATAGTGTTTTCCTAGGGCCTTGGCATTACATATGGATATCAGTGTTGTTTATGCCATGGAATTCAGGTGTATGTTTATCCTTGATCAAGAGGTTTGCTCTTTGTCTACTTTCAGTACATTACCAAAAGATGAGGCACACCACTAGCTTTAGCCTTTTATCCTTTTGGAAAAAGGAATTTTTTTCCCTTCACATAGCTAAATATTTAGATCACATAGAACATTCTTATTTTGTTTATTCTCTAGTGGCTCTTAAGAAGAAGTTATGAAGTCCACAAAAAGACACTTCTGCATTTCTATTAAAAATATGTTTTTGTAAATATGAGACATATTTTTCAAAAAAACAAAGGTAATTGGAAACTGTGCAAGAGTTTTAGGATTTCCTTGAAAGGAAGAGAAGGCCATAGAAGGTAAATAAATGTGCAAAAATCAATTTCATAATATGGTAAATATAGCCTTGATGGATGTTCTGAATGGGAAAATTAATTGTGTTGTGCTAAATTTATCTTCAGAATATGTAAAAGTGCTTAAGTATTCATGAGGTTAATTCCAAGTTTTAACATGAGCTTTTGAATGCTTTTATGTAAATTTCTTATAGAGATTAACATAAACAAATGACTGAACAACAACATATAACAAACATGAACATCACCAAAATAGTACCACAATATCACATGATGAAGGAGTTCAGCTTGCATGGGTTGGGTCTCCTTGGTCCACCTTCTAATGGCTTCGCCCTCTCTATTATGATCAAATGTGTGAATACATCGGTTTACAATGCTCAAATAGATCTGAAACATGCTCCAATGGCTCCAAAATTCCCAAAAATGTTTGTCTAGCCTCTTTTTTATCCCGATTTGGTAAAAAACTTCGGAAGTTATGGCTTCCCCGAGCCTTTCTGCTAATCATACCTCAATTTCCCCGAAATTCGGCACCATCCTACAATTTCACCTCCAATTCCACTAACCAAACGCCAATTTTGTCTAATTCCAAGTGAATTTGTCGGATGCATTAAATGCATAATGAGGCCATAATCCCAAAAATTTATCCCACATGGGGGGCCACGTGCCTGGGGCTAAGGCCAATGGCCCACCCCAGCTGTCCGAGCCCCCACTCCACTCCACTCATGGTTTTGCTGGGTGGTACACGCCTAGGGACTTCCCTCGTGGCTGGGTCATTTTCCGAATGGCACGAGACTTTAATTTTAAATATGTGCCGACAACAATAGTTAATAAGAACTATCGTGTGGTGTCTTGGTAATGTCTTGAACTTGTCACTTGGAGATCACAGGTTTGACCCTCGCTCGCTCTTGCTCGACCCTTACCCAATTTTTGGTTGCCCTCAGGGTGCCACATGGTGGCCCCTAGCTGGTCCACGTGCCAGCCTCTAGTTGGCCACCAACCAACCAATGAAATTTGTCCAAATATCCACCAATGAAATTGTGCCACTTGGCACTATCTAATTCGCCAGAGGTAACAATCATATGCATAGTCACCCTGGAATGTAGGCATGCCTATTTAATGCCATGTTACGGGTATGGACTGCTGACTGGGTTGGCTGAATAATTTTTTTTTAAATTCACCTATTTAGGAAAATTAATAGAACATGTTTCTGGGAGAATACGAAGTCTATTTCACACAAAATGAGTTGTGCCAGATTCAAGATGATGAGCACTACATGATTTTTTAGGTTCCACACTAATCCAATAACTTTGAATTTTGATCAAATATCTCAGCACCTGATCATTCCTCCCTACTAGAAGCTTTTGGAACCAAAAATCTCACTTTCATTTGTTCAACAGTTGAGGGTACAATTCCCCTACCTTTGAAATCTCGATCCATTTTGACGTAGAAGGATTTGTTCCTTTGAGTCCCACACAAAGGTAATGCACATTCCCACGTTTTCAAGACCTTTTTCTTCTGTCAAGAATGGTGTCTTGTTGTAGTTCATCAAGGTATTCAGGAGAGAAATCTTCAATGGATGGTATTAGAACATTCACTCCGTGATCTTCAATCAAAGGAGGCTCATACAACCTTAAATTTTACACATTGACAACAACATAAATTTGCATATATGAAGGAAAATCCAACTTGAAGGCATTGTCACCAAACTTTTCTAGAATTCTGAATGGACCATATCTAATTGGTTTTAGCTTTTTACCTTATCCATGGATCCTCTCTTTCCTAATGTGAAGGAAAAATTCATCATCGACATGGAACTTGTGATCTACCCGATGCTTGTCATGCCTTGACTTGTACTTTCCTTGGCTCTTTTTGAGTTCTTCTTGAACCCTTTTGTGTACCAATTGGATTGTTTCAATTAACCTTCTTGATTTGTTTATGTCACTATGACCATCAATAGAAACATCCTTTCCAAATATGAAATCCAAAGGAAACTTACGCAAGTATCCAAAACATGCTTCAAATGGCGATATTTGAGTTGAAGAGTGCTTAGCCCCATTGTAAGAATGCTGAATGTAGTGAAAATGTTCATCCCAGAACTTTGGATTCTTGTTGCAATATCCACAAAGAATATGTATCATGGTCTTGTTCATCACCTCTATTTGACCATCTGTTTGTGGATGAAATTTTGTACTCTTTTTCAATTTGGTGTCCATGAATCCCCACAAGTTTGACAAAAAGTTACCAACAAAGCGAGAATATCGATTACTAACAATAGATGTGGGAAATCCAAAATGCACCCATACATTCTGAAAGAATAACTGAGCAGTTTGTTCATCTATAATTTAATTTTTACATGGCATCAAAATGCACATTTTTATGAACCTATCCACACCTACATAAAAATAATCATGACCTCCTTTTGAAAATGGAATACCTCCTACAAAATAAATAGAAACACTCTCCCATGGTCGTGAAGGTACTAGAAGTGGTGTGTATAATCCTAACTTCCTATTGTTAGGCTTATTGAGTGCACATAATGAACATCCTTTAATAAAATGTGACACACTTTCAAGCATACGAGACCAATAAAAATACCTTTGTAGATGTGCCATCATCTTAGTTACACCGAAATAACCAACAATAAGAGAAGTATGTGCCTATCTTATGATGTTGACTCTTTCTCCCTGTGGAATAAAAATCTTACGAAGACGGTACAACAAGTTATCGTGCAAATGACAATCCAATTCTGCTACTTGGTTACCTTGACTCAAGCTTGCATAAACATCTTGAAATTCATTGTCTAATACATACTTCTCAATATAAATTTCATGCAAAACAGAATTATGCTTGAGTAAAGTAGATGCACTAATGATAGGCCTAGAAAGCATATCAACAAATTTATTGTAGATACCTTCTTATACCTTCTCATCAAGTGGAATTATTTAAGAAAACACATCCATCGAAAGTGCCTTGATTGCTGCAACTTAGCTTGAGATTGCAAGGATTGCAATGATTGATGATCATTGTGAGTGATTTTTTCCTTACCCATCAAGTAGTGTTTCCACTTTTTCACACTTTGCACCAATGCATGCAATTCCTTTCCATATGTACGATAATTAATCACTGCACCATCGAAATTTTCCGAATGAAAACAAATAGGCTTACCATCTTGCACAAGGAATACACCCATGGCATAGTCACTAGCATCAGTCTCGATCTCAAATGATTGTCTCGGGTCTTGAAGTGAAAGTACTGGGGCTGAACTAATCTTTTCCTTCAATGCATCAAAGGCCTTTTGTTGTTTTCCTCCCCATTGGAAAACCTTTTTCACACTTGTCAACGCATGCAAAGGAGTTTCTATAGAACAAAAGTTAGCTATCAATTTCCTCCAATATTGGGCTGCTCCCAAAAAATTTCTTACCTCATTAACTGTTTTGGGCCTTGGCCAATTCAAAGTGACATCAACCTTTGATGGATCTATTTTAAACTCACCTCCTCCAACAATATGACCCAAGTAAACTAAAGATTCTTTTCCAAACTCACACATTGACAACTTTAAATACAACTTTCTTTCTCACATGCGTGACATGTTCATCACGAGATTTATTGAAGATTAAGATGCCATATAACTATACTATAACAAACTCATCAAGAAATGGCCTCAGCACATCATTCATCACATGCATGAATGTAGTAGGAGCGTTACATAAAGCAAAAGGCATAACTAGCCTTTTAAACAAACCTTGTTTTGTCTTGAATGTTGTCTTCCAAATGTCTCCTTTAGCAATTCTAATTTGATGGTAGCTACTCCTTAAGTCCAAATTAGTAAAATATGTTTCATATTTCAATTGATCAATTAAATAATCTATTATAGGCAATGGGAAATGATTCTTTACTGTAATCGTTTTCAATGCACGAAAGTCCACACACATGTGCCGTGTTCCATCCTTCTTGGCACCAAAACAATAGGGAATACACATGACGAAGAACTTAGCCTAATGAACCATTTATTCAACAAATATTGAATTTGTTTTTTAATTTTTTCACTTTCCATCACTGAAATCCTATACATGCCAATGTTAGGAAGAGGAGAATCTTGCTGCAACTGTATTTCATGTTGGATTCCTCTCGTCGAAGGCAATCATTCAGTTCCTGAAACATATCATCATATTGGTTAACAAAATCAACAATTTCAGATTTAAATCTTGAGTCACAACCTTGAAAAGCTTCATTATAAATATCATTCTTGGGTTTGACCATTAGAAGCACAAAATTCTTGCTAGAAATCACTAGTATTTTCATCTACCCCACATTTAAAATGAACGATTTAGTTTCTTGCTATGGGATCTTACAATGTATTCTACCCCATGTTTGAACAAATGGTATTTGTTTTAATGTATATGGAATATAGTGTTTATGTCATAGACATACGGGCTGCCCAAAACTATACCACATATGTCTAATGGCACAACATGAAGTTCGACTTCATCTATGAAATTTGCAGTAATGGCGAATTTCATTCTACACTTTCTTGTTACTTGAAATTGTGCATTGTGACACGCCCATCCTAATAGATATGTTTTATGATGTGGAATGGTTTCCAACTTTAAAATTTTGACAATGTTTCTAGATATGAGATTGGCTTGAGAGCCACCATCAAAAAGAGTATCAATTTTTCTATGATTCAAGATTACCCTTATGTGGAAAAGTTCTATCCTCTTCTTTTCATTTGGAGTTTCATTGTGCAAATTTGAAGTACTAGTGTTAGCAATGGATTATTTTCCTTTCATACCCATGGCTGTAATTTTAGCTTCATCGCTTGAATTGGATTCCAACTCTTGTTTAATGGTTTCGACTATCTTTTGTTTTCCCTTGTTGTTGAATTTCTTTGGTTTCATCTAAGGATAAATCTTCCAACAATGAGCTTCATCATGACCCTTTTTGTAACAATTCTTTCATGTTAGTTTCTATCCTTCCTTATTAATGGATGCATTTTTCTTTCCTTTCCCTTTGAAACCCTTTTCTTTTCCTTTACCCTTGAATGGATTTTTACTACCGGCTTCTGGAGTATTTTTCCCTCTTGCCTCGAGGAGTGGCTTGCACACAAACCTGATCTAGACTCGTGGGACTAAACATTAAGATATTATGTCTCATGTAGCTATGTAAACCCCGTATATAATTCAACAACGTATCTTGTGATTGCAAATCTACACCTAACATTAGAGGCCTTCTAAATTCTTGGGTGTAATATTGCACATTTTGACCTTTAAGTTGGCTAAAGTTCTTCCAATTCATGATGGATTTCTGGAGATATTCTAGAGGGTAAAATTGTCTTTTAATTGCATTAATCAAATTATACCAAGAAATTGAGATCTTACCATGTTGTTTTATCTCTTCTTATGCCTTGACTTTCCACCATATTAATGATGCACCCTCCAGTCTCAAGGAAGCTAGTTGAATCTTTGTATCATCATCTTGAAGGTTTTGAATTATGCAATAGACATCCAAGTGATGAACCCAATTGGAAAGCTTCTCTGCATCCACTTTACCATTATACATGGGCAGTTCAAATTTAACATCAAGTTTTAAGATGGGTGTTTTACCAATTCCTTTTCAGCAATGTTGATGAGTATGAGTAAGGGTTGTGTTAGTGGAAGATGATGAATATGTCTGTGAAGTTGAAGATGAAGATGATGGTGGAGATGTTAGAGGTTTACCTCCATTTCCATTACCTCCTCCTCCTGAAGAACCTTCTCCTTTTGGACTCTTGGAGCTTTCACCCTATAGTCTTGTATTCCACTCTTCATGGAGGACTTTCACCATCTTCGTCATGTCAAAGAAAGCCTTCCCAAAAACCTTCTCATCCCCTGACATGTTTGTAGGCTCTTCTTCCTGTGACATGCTTACTGAAGCTTCAACTACAATTTTAGGTAGAACTGGTGGTGGAGATTGTGGCAATCTTTCACTCCTCCTTGACCCAACTTCAGGACCTTCAACCAGCTTTCCTTCTCCTCTATTGAGCTTCAAACTTGTAAGCATCACATTCACTTGCAAATAGTTAAATCCTCTCACAAAGAAAACAAAGAGCTTTGATACCAAGCTTGATCTAAATGGGAAATTTGGTTTTTTGGTGCTAAATTCCTCTTCAGAATATTTAAAAGTGCTTAAGGATTCATGAGGTTAATTTCAAGTTTTATCATGATATTTTGAATGTTTTTATGTGAATTTCATGAAGAAATTAACATAAACAAATGACTAAAAGACAACATATAACAGATATGAACATCACTAAAACAGTATCACAACAACACATGATGAAGGAATTCATCCCGCCTAGGCTATGTCTCCTTGGTCCAGCTTCTAATGGATTGGCCCTCTCTATTATGCTCAAAATTTTGAATACATCAGTTTACAATGTTCAAACAACTCTAAAACCTGCTCCAATGGCTCCAAAATGCCCAAAAATTCTTGTCTAGCCTCTTTCCACTCTTGATTTGTTCAAAAAATGAAATATTTATGGCTTCCCCAAGTCTTCCAACTAATTGCACCTCAATTTCCCCAAAATCCATCACCATATTACAATTTTGCCTCAAATTACGCTAACTGAGCACTGATTTTGCCTAATTTGGACCAAATTTGTTGGATGGATTAAATGCCCAATGAGGCCTTAATCCCAAAAATTTATGCCACATGGGGGCCACCTGCCAGGGGCTAAGGCCAATGGCCCTCCCCCACTGGTTGGGCCCCAACTCTGCTCTATCATTGGTTCCACTGGGTGGCACACACTGAAGGTTGTCCCCTATGGCTGGCCCCTTTTCTGGATGGTGCCAATCTTTAACTTTAAATATGTTTCGATAACAATAGTTAATAAGAACTATCATGTGGCGTGTTGGTAATGGCTTGGACTTGTCACTTGGAGGTCGCGGGTTTAACCCCTACTCATTGTTGCTTGGACCTTACCTAGTTTTTGATGGCCCTCTAGTTGCCACGTGGCAGCCCCTGGGTGGGCCACGTAATAGCCAATGGTTCACCACCAACAAACCAATGAAATTAATCCAAATCTCCACCAATGAAATCATGCCACTTGGCACCATCTAATTCATTGGAAGTAAATAATCATATGCATAGTCACCCTGCAATATAGGCATGCCCAGTCAACACCACATTAGTACTACGGACTGTTGACTAGGTTGTCTGCATATTTAAAAAATCTTCCTGTCTAGGAGAATGAACAAAACATGTGTCTAGGAGCATACGGAGTCAGTTTCGCACGAAATGAGTTGTGTCAGATTCAATATTAGGAGAACTATGTGGTCGTTCAAGTTCCACATTGATCCAACAACATTAAATTTTGAGCAAATTTTTGAGGACATGATCAATGGATCTGTTTAATAATGCACATAGAAAAGAGAATGCAACCATCAATATAACAAACTTGCTAAGGATGGTTGAAGGTGACATAAACCTTCAAAATACTCAGGCCACAACCCTCTACTATGATAATGAGATTATAGTTAAGCTCATGAAGAGACTAGACTTCATGCAAGGACTAAGCACATACATCACTTCAACAAGAAAAAAAAAAAGCAACACAAAGACGATGAATTTATGTGTCGCAAAACTGAAAATAGGCTTGTAGACATTTTCACAAAGGCATTGAAGATGAAAAACATTCAAAATATTGGAATGAACCTTTCCATGTAAGAAAATAAAATGAGCATTTGTGTTGGGGGGTTCTAACATCTAATGTGTAATGCGTTGGGGTCCAACCCTAATCCCCTTATTTATGTAATAGGGTCAAGTCCTAGTTATAGTTAGTTAAAGAGAATAAAGCCCATTTTAATAATTGTAAGTGGTTGACCTACATTTAAAGAAAGGGACCACAATTAGTTGCAAACGGGCCATGGTATTAGATAGATGGTATTAAGAGAACCATGGTACTGACCCATGATATTGCATTTATGAATCTTATATAAAGGATAGAGACTCCCCATTAAGGAGCATTGTGTCTTATTTTGTAAAGAGATCTTCTCCATTGGAGGTTTCCCCCTCGAAGAGGCAAGTGAACATTGCTTTCATCTCGGAATAATAAAATATTTGTTGTTATTTCTCATTTTGTTTTATGTTTTGAGTTGTATTTCTTCGTATTATTGGTATTTTGGCATATTCTCATAGGTCAAGAACATAACAAGTGGTATTCGAGTGCTTTCCGGGGCTTTTCATAATTTTTTTAGGCTAGAGACGTGTTCTGGCATCTTTAAACCACTGGATCTATCATTGATCACATAAACCTACGGATTTGGAGAGACATGCACACAGGAAAGATAGGAGGAGGTCATGCTTGTTGGACTCCCTTGTAACCTCTATGGTTACCCCTTCGAGTAGTAGTGCATTAGAGAGAACCACGCATCGAATGTATTCCACGTACCCTCTGGGTATATCGGAAGCCTGCTAGGCTCACCTGAAATATTGCCCATTATCTTCTTTGCCAGATCAAATCTAGCGGTTGGGGTTCTATTGCCATCGCAACAATCAGATCCACTAGTTCAATGTCTATCACCACAGTACCATTCAGATCTAGCAAATGGGGTTCTGTCACTACTGTAGTCCAGGTCACATTCAGTAGTTGAGGGTTTCACAGGCAGATCTGACCATTTGTGCAGGGAGGCTTGTGGCTCCTATACCCTGGGGTGATCCTTGTAGGACATTGGGTAGGATTAACGTTTTTTGGAAATTGGCCAGTGCAGTATTGATAAGCAGGGAGTGAAACTCCTTTCAGAGTTATACTCATTCCTAGGAAAATAAGAGGCTCAGGCCATAAGAATAAGAACGATGAGCTCAGCGAGGTGGTACCATTCACTTGCTAGGTTCAATTTTTTGGTGGTCTCAATTTTTTTCAATGTGACAATAAGTGACTCAGATTTGTGTATGGTAGAAACCAGAGCTCAAGCCATGGCCAACGAGAACATCATACAATTCAAAAATAGTTGGCTTCTTTAACGAACCAGATGCAGACATTCATGGCCACATTCACAAGGGGCAAGTCGACACTGCAATCGGAGGCACATGGTTTTAATGAAGACCTTGAAGGAGAATCTAGCCATCATCTTCATTTCCATGGAAATCACCAACATTCCCATCCTTGGCCACCCAATTTGGACACGTACAAATTTGATGGCTCTAATCTAGTAGTATGTGTAGCACAAATGGACCAATAATTCACGACCAAGAGAGATGGCAATGGTGGCAGTGGCATCAGAAATGTTATCCAGGGAAAATTGCTTGGTAGGCGTTCACAAAATCTATTTGTGAACACTTTGACCCCAAATCTAATGTATTAGGTTTTCTTACTAAGCTCCGACATACAAGCACAATAAATGAGTATATTATAGCCTTTGAGATGTTGGCCATTCGCACAGCAGGTTTGGGAGATGAATTCTACTTAGAATTTTTTATAAGTGGTCTCAAAGAAGCCATTGAAGACCACGTCTAGATGCACCACCCATCCACATGGATGCAATCTTGGACAAAGGCTATCGAAGTGGAACGTGCTTTAGCTGCCTAGTTGCCTTGTCCAAATTTCATAGCTAAGGGATGCCCCACCCAGGCTCAGGGAACTACCAAACCTTTTAAGGCTCAAAAGGTGTCCCCCGCAGAAATGGTTGAAAGAAGAAAGAAGGGATTGTGTTACTACGGTGATGACAAATAATCCCCTCGACATAAATGGAAGGAACCCAAATTCTTTCAAATTGTCAACCTACTTATACATTTATTTTTTCCTCTAACAACAATTCTTTGTTCCTTGTACAAGTTGAGCGAATAGTGCAAATGTTCACCCTTGGGTGAGGATTTCGAGTAACTCACCAATTGCTAATGTATAGGCGAGGGTTTTCTTCACTAATGGTAAATCCACCGCTCCTCATATTTAGTTGTCTTCCTATTCGGGTTTTGTTTCATTGAGTTTAGTCTATTCACTATCCCATGCATTCTCTAGTCAAAGTTTATTGAGGGTTTTCCTATGTCGACACTCTTATTATCGTAATTCATACACTATGGCATTTTTATGAGGTAATATATTCATGATTTATTTTAGGATTTTTCAATTGTCCTACTATCATCCTTTATTTTTTCACTACCTTGTTTAACTAGACTACTCTAGGTTTTGGTGTATAGGTAGAATTTGGTTGCACCTCCCTCAGTCCACTATAGGTGCTCTTTTTTTAATGTGTATTATTTCAATTTCACTATTTTAAGAGTGGTAATTATTTCTCAATTTTTCGATAGAATCTTCATATCCCCTTTGATATCACAGGTATCCTTTGGCCTTTGTTGATTAAACTCTGGTGTGCTTACATTGACTTCCCTTTCAAGTTCCTAACTCAATCTCTTACTTCATCTTGGACCTTCTTCTCTTCTACAAGTCATAATTTTGTATACCATTTCTAAGTTTGGAAGGCAACCAAACACTCGCGCTCTATTTTCTACGAACATGAGTTCTTCTTGCTCAATTTACGAGTAGTTTTAGGAATACCCTTTGTAATTCTAGGTTTATTTACTTCATCACCCATGATGATTATATATTATTTAATTGGAATAATGACTACAATAAGTCCTAGTTTATTGTATAGACATTCAGTTACTATGATAAAATATCATAGTTTGAGCAATTATTGTCTCTATCTATCGTACAAATTTAAAGTGGAATTATGTAAATGATTTATTTACTATGTCTTATTGTTCTATGAATTTTTTCCCTATTATATTCTCTTGATCATTTCTCTATATATTTACTAGGATTGTCAAGGATCCGTAATAGGATTCAATAAACTATTGTTTAAGAAAAATCGATATGATGCTGCCATCAAGCTATGTTATTAACTTCAGTTCCAATTCATTCTAAGATTTATTTCACTTAATACCCTCCTTGTTCGTAGAGTAATCAAAAGTTAAAGTTTAATGCCTTTAGCATATTCCAAAATACTTCTTGTGTATTAATAAGTTTTATGTTTAAATAGGACATAACTTAGATAATTACTCAATGCTATGCTGAAATTATATTCACTATATATTTCTCCACTAAGTTCACATTCCTGAAGGATGTTTGGATTCTTCTGCTTAGTAATTAACATCAAGGAAATTACCAGATTTAGCTTTTTGTTTACTCCAAATGTTGTATAAAGGGGTGGACCTAAGTCCCTTTACCATATTCCCTAATTAGTATAAATTTAGGCTTGAGTTAAAGATTTGCATTGTTTGTGCTTGTTATCCTCATACAACCTCATTACATCGTAAGCCATATATAATGCATGAACTAGTAATGTCCAATTTTATTCCATTTTACCCTACCTAATAAAACTTCTCAAGCTCTGAAGTTAATATATAGTTATTAATTTATCCTATTGAAGATTATTGATGCTTTTTAGATAGCTTCCCTATTTTCCATGTAAAGTTTTTCTTCTTGTTCAACCTATATGTTAGTTATTTAAATAATTTTTCATAGTAAGGGCTAAACCTTTAATGGTTGTGAATGTTTCTATATCTATATAAACATAATACACAATATGGGTTTCATCGTGTACACAAAAAGGTTTAAGGAATCTATAAGTGTTAATATAAGTAATACTTTAGAGTTTACTATGATAAACCCTTCTAGGACACTTATTAGATATTATCCCACAGCTTAGTACTTTGTATATAGAGTTTATTGGCATCACTTAACTACATATTTGTGTATGTATTTTTGTTATAGTCCATTCGCTTACTCATAACAGTCAATTTTTTTTAGGAATACCATATTCTTATACCTTGGTTATTTAATTAGTGATGCATAAATAGAGATTATCTATACAAATTTTTTTATATAAGACAACATACCACAGTATAATATATCTCATATGTAAGTAATCTAAAATATACTTTTCATTTATGCTTGCACCCATTCAATGGTCAATTCTACTAAGTAAATTCCACTAGTTTACCTTTAGACATTCATATAAGTTAATCAAACATATACTATGAACCTCGTTCCATGCAATCATAAAATATAGTAACAATTTATCTTACCAGAAGAGATATTTTGGGAACAATATGGAAAAAAGAACATTCTTGGCAACCAATGAGATACACATCAACAACTCCCCAAAGATTATACTTATTTAGTCTTATGCTCAATGGGTATCTTGGAATAACAACCCCTTCCTGTATTCTTTTAGTTGTATTTACAATTTTTCTTCCTAATAGATTTGTTTAGAAGTGTATAAATTTTATGTCCTACATCGTCTTTCTTTTACATAAGATTTTTCTTTAAATTAAGAAAAATTCTTTTGTTTTTCCTCTTTAGCCTACCTTTCTCTCCCATTCTTTTTTTCTTAATTTTTTTTTTACCAAACTTACAATTTCTATCTAGCTAAGTTTTTTCTTCCACTCAGCATAACATATCACTCCAATGATGTTGCTTCCCATGGTGGAAACCTTTCTTCTAAGATTTTTTCGGAGAAACATTTGTGAAAGCGCACCATGTGGAATTAACCACTTAACAATTATTAGGATAACAACAAGTCCATATTACTCATTTTCTCTTTCCCATAAAATTTCCAAAAAAATATATTTATTCATCATAAAACTCATTTACATTATCAATCAACTTAATTCATGGTCTCCATAGCCATCAAGTTCAAATAATATTCACAATTAAGTAGAAAATAACCATTTCTACAAAAGGAGATGAACCAATGATATCACAATTCCCAATGGCATGTATTATTACCAAATTTGGATGGTTGACTCGCAAATTGATTTGTCACATCCGGAAAGTACATGTCAACAATTAGACATGTGGTATCTCTAGATTGAATATATTAGATGATGTGGAAAGTCCATTGTAGATGAAGTGGTACTGATGTGGTAAGGTGGACCATATCAATCCAGGCTCTATCATAGTTCTTGGGTATGTTTCTCTTCACTTTCTTGATTTCTCCAATATCTGATGTTATTGGCTCCTAGTCACTACACTAATCACAAAGTATTGAGTATCTATTAAGGGCTTCAAGACCTTAACACCTTGATATAATACTAGATCTATAAATATCACTCAATCAAGGAGTTATGACATCTTATAATGTGTAGCTTCAATAAGGACCAGGTCATAAACAAAGGTCATGTAGAGTTAAGGTGTGAGGCTCAAAGAGTTAGGGGCCTTCACTTACGAGTGAAATTACAAAGAACCATATTTTGAAACTTATGAATGGTAGATATGTTCATCCATGGTTTCAGGTAGCATATCTAGAGGTATTAAGATTTTCCCCAATAATTTTTGTGTTAAATCTTTCAAAGTGTTAAGGTGTTTCGTGTTACTCATTACCTTGGAGCCTCAAAAGAAGGAACCCAATGTCAAACCTAGATGGTATGACTTCCAACCTAGGTAATGATCGAGACTTATGTAGGAACACAACATAATACAAATATAAACATAAAAAATATTCTATAGAAATAATATTCATTTCAGTAATATCAAAGAACTGAGAGATGCTCACATACATAATGGAAATACACTAGCTGGAGTGATCGGTGATGGTAGCTTAT
The DNA here is from genome assembly GCA_000404065.3 of Pinus taeda. NCBI lineage: Eukaryota > Viridiplantae > Streptophyta > Pinopsida > Pinales > Pinaceae > Pinus > Pinus taeda. The sequence continues at coordinate 20,367 of APFE030432448.1, read as the reverse complement.
CCCTAATAAGAGATCTAGTGGCTACATGCCTTTGAGTTGTGTTAAAATGAGGCTCTAGGTCATTTTTATAATTTACCAACAAAGGGAAAACCCTAACCTTAAGAGATGGAACAACAAGAGTTTTTGAGCCTCGTTGGAGTTAGTTGGGCAGCGAACTTCCCGCAGTCGTAACATGGTCATATGATCTTTGTTTTGCATGTACGATACTTCATCAGAAAGGTCTCTCTGAGTACTGCAATATTTGTGGCAGGCCCTTGCCTATGGATATGGGTTTGTTGTGGACCTCAAAAAAATGTTGTTTAGGGGGTCAAAATAGCTTCAAAGTTTTAGGACACGAAAAACTGCTAAACATAGTAAATTGTACTACAACCAAGTAAAGTGATGAAACTAGATAGAAGTCTAGGTTGAATAGGCAGGTGGCCATAAATATCAACTTATATAAGTCATCCCCCCTAGGAAGAAATGGTCCCCATTGTGTGCACAACCTCCATGAAGTGAGGAAGTTTCTCTTGAACCTAGTCCCTTTTGAGCCACTTGCCCTGGTGAAGGATTTGATAGCAATCTTTGTGTCCATGATCCTATTTTTTCATAGTTTGTTCAAAACAACTTGGGTTGAGGTCTCTTGGTGTCAATTTATCAACAATGGGGGAAAGTATGGCTACAACTAGTCCACATTGAATACTGGGTGTTGGCCAAGGAATTGTGGAATGTTGAGCTCGAAAGTATTGTTTGCTATAGCCTTAGTTATGGTGCAAGGCCCATATTAGAGTGGGTGAAGCTTGTGGTGGGCCCCAACGAGGTGTTCTTAAGAAAATGTAACCAAACTTTTTCACCCACAAGGAACTTGTGTGGCACTTGATGCTAATCATGGCATTGTTTTTACTTAGAATTTCCTCTCTGCAATATGTCATGGACCTACTAGTCGATGTTTTGAATGTGTTCAATGAAGCTTGTAGCTCTACCAGCTAAGAACTGGACATGAGTTGAATCTTCTTTAGTAGCTGCAAGTGGTATGGTAACATTAATGGAACATAGTGGTTGGAACCCCAACCCCAACTTAAAGGGGTTATGACCAATTGAGCTATGGAGATATTTGTTGTAGTCATGTTGGATATAGGGGAGGATTTCATCCCGTGTGAATGGATGCTTCGAGTTGTACATGCGTAAGATGTGCATGATCATCCTATTGATGACCTCCATTTGACGATTGGTTTTGGGGTGGAAGGTCGTGGACCCAGTGAGATTGGTATCCAACAATGACTAGAGGCTTGACTAGAATGTATTTAGGAACCTATCATCCCTATAAGAGATAATGGACTGTGGGATTCCAAAGTGTACCCATAATCACTCAAATAAGAGTTTGGAAATGGTTTTTGTGTGAGATTAGGGACAGTAAAGAGAAGAATATCATACTGAAGTGTAGATCTATATCATTTAAGTAGAAAGAGAAAATTCTTGCTACAAGTAAAGGGATAAGAATAAGCTCAAAGACGTTAAGGTGTTTGTATATTTGATAATTAATGAGGATTCCTATGAATATACTTTTAAAATGTCATGAAAAATGGATCTAATAGGAAATTCAATTTAGTTCCTATACAGCTTAGGGTATATGTGTCTTGTTTAGTATGGCACCTATAAACTTCATGGGATTGGTGTCTCCATTAGGTTGGTTCCTATAAATCTGAGAGGATTAATGTCTCCTTCAAATTGGTTATTACGAATTTCAGGGGATCAATGTCTCGTTTAAGTTGGTGCCTATCAATATTAGGGGATAGGTGTCTCCTTTATGTTGGTGCCTATAAATTAGGGTATCAGAGACCCCTTCATGTTGGTTGCTATAAATCACAATATGGGTATATCCTTTTGGTTGGTGTTAGTAAATTGATGTAACAAGAAGTTGTATAACAATATTTGAACAAATAAGTTTTTGTGGTTTTCTCCCTTCAACGACTTCCTCATACATCCAGTGTTCTTATGTGTTTCTTATGTTATTTATGTGTTTAATGATCTGAATATTCATATATTGCTAACATTATAAAATATCTATTGTATTGATTCACCACCCCCCCCTAATATAACCATAATTCCAAAAATCCTCACATTAAGTGATAAGAGTGATTCATATTTCTTGAATCCACACATAGAGAAAAACAAATAATTTAAATATTCACACAGAAAATTCAATGATATGACCCCAATGGATATGAATACACAATAATGATATGGTAAATGGAATTGTACCTAGCCTTCCCCAATATCAATAAATGTCGTATGTTGAAAATACAAATTGTAGTTATTCAATCATCACTACATTGCTACCATCTAACATCTGTTAAAATTTTAATAAATGTATTACAATAGTATAATCATATTATTATTTTGTATGTGAATTTTTTTAATTAAATTTGACAAGAGTATTATGTAATGATAGAAACCAAGGTATGTTGATGTGCTTGTAGAATTTTTGTTAGCATAGTATTGTCATTGTTTAACAATGACATGAGATGAAAGATGCAAACTAATCCTTTATATAATCATTAGCATATAGAAATACACACAAGTAATGGTAGTATTGTAATAATGGATAACACACTCATAATATAGTTTTTATGATGGAAACTTTAACTTTTCACATTAACATGTGATAAACATTTGAGGGCCCCAAAGCCCTAAAAATAAAATGAGAAGTTTATTAAACCTCGTTACCATTTATTTGTAGCATAGGAGCACTAAATCAAACCTTATCTAAAGCTACTCACCAGTGGGTGCCTTCGCTTTCTCATGGTGAATAGATGTGTCTTCTGACTCATAATGAAGCTCATTAGTAGGTTGCCTTGGGTTTCCCTCTATATCAAGTATAAAGTCACATATTTTGCTTAGTGAATGGGAGGAATACACAATGTCCATGAGGTTTCATCCATAAAATATTTCATTTACTCAATTTTCCAAATTCTATCCCAAATTGAGATAAGACCAATGAGATTATAGGCATTACATCTACCATCTTAGGACTAATTCTCATAATCTTACTAGAAACAATTCATTTCGTATGTTACCTATAAGCTAGAATTACTGCTAGGGTTGGAGATTGATTATGTATTTTAGTTTTGTAGGTATCAATCATGATCAATTAATTATTGAAAATGCATTCCTAATAAGGCAAAAAAGATGCACTAGAAAACACACACATTAATATAAATATTTTATCCAAGAAACCCAAACTAGAAACAACAACAATATTTTTTCATGTATATTCTTATGTACATTATTATAATATAATGTATATATTCTAGGCCATCCAGAGACAACTAATCCATTTACCATGGATTAGAGTGAAATTTTAGTTCCTTAACTAAATCTAAAATACTGTGGGAAAAACCAGCATGTGCCACAAAATTGTTAAGGGTCAAAATCATGTGTTGAAAACTACCAAAACATATGAAAAATATGCTCTCTCTTTTTTTTTTCTTTTTTCGGGAGGTGGGGGGGTTTGCTACCCCAAAACCCAAATTCAAAGAGGATTACACCACCCTACAAAACACCTTACTATGCTTTGTGCAATCTACAATGCTTGGGTATAAATGTGAAAAGAATATAACACATAGCAAAAATTTTCCCACTTTTTCTTTTCCTTACACAAAGGGGGGTGCAAGAGTACATGTTCAATATTTCAGGGAAATAATTCTGATTATTTCTCTAGAAGAAGAGAAATTATTAGTTACCATAGCTTTTTTTAATGAATCTACAACATGCTTAAAATTGCCCATCTTTTCAAATGGTATTCTAGTTCTTTACTAAGAATTTTGCACTTTTCCTATCACATTCTATGCTTAAAAATTTCTATACCAACCCAATAATTCAATACAATCTTTGTGGTCATACTGCTTCCTTGCTTGAAGGAGTGTCTACCATTTATTCAATTTTTATAGTTAAGCATTACACTATAAAATATCTCTTGTCCTAGTCTCCCTTGGTAGAAAAATCCATAGCTAGTAATGCCATAAAGTATCTAAAAACCTTACTTTATTTTCCAATTTTCCATCCCTTGTTTTGACATATACCTACTCAACCCTCCCACTATATTCACAATGTCTAGTCTAGTTATTATTATTATAATTATTATCTAGTTTTAAGGTCACGGCCAAGCCAAACACCAAATTGGTGTATGAGATGCCCTTGTTTGTGGGACAAGGGACCCACCTTCCTGCAACGATTTGACTGCTAATTCTACGAAGACATACATACTCTACCCCCCTATGGTTTTGAACCTATGACCTCTTACGAGGAAACACATGAACTTAAACATTAGGCCCACTCAAGGTGTATACATCAAGATTTAAATCTTGCTAGCATGTTGAACACGAGACATGTCCTCTTCATCTTCTTGAGCCTTGCGACACTAAACTAGAGTGAACTTTACGCCTAGAGGGATAAACACCTTTATCGATTTATATTTGTACATATCAAATCTATACAATAATATATCAATATTATTCTACTTGCTTAACTAGAGCTTCCTATTTTTGAAATTTCTTCTAATTGTCATGCCCAAGATGATTTTTGTAACACCAAGGTCCTTCATGTAAAAATTAGAGCACAACTGATTTTTCACTTGTTGATTTCTCTATAATTCTCATTCATCATGATATTATAGACATCCACGACCAAATAAATAATAGAATCACCAACTATTTGATTTTCTCTCACTGAGGCCATGTCCAAAGAAATAAGAATCTTTTTTTTATATCGAATCCTTGGTGATTTTTTTAACCCATATACGGAATTTTTTTGTCTGCATACCAATTATTTCTTTCCTTTCACAACGAAGAATTATGTCTACTTCATGGAGATTTAATCCTATAAATTCCAATGTAGGAATGCTTTCTTCGTGTCCATTTGTTCTACTTCAAAAAGAATAAATTAAAGAAACATAATAGAAGCTAAATTCACAATAGCAGAAAAAATATCGCCAAAGTCAATTTCTTAACCTTGGAATAACCCTTTGCTACTAATAAATATTTGTATTTATTCACTTAACTTTCTACATTCAAGTTCTTCCTAAACACCCATATATTTCTAATGTGATTTCTTCCATTCGACAACTCCACTAGAATCCAAACCTCATTCTTGTCCAAGGCTATCATTTCTTCAACCATGACCTTTTTCTAGAGTTTCTACCCTTTGAATTCAATACATCCCTAATATTTATAGGATCACCATTAGTAATAATAATAAAAGAAATTGAAAGGAAATTAGGTGGAGTATACATTTTTGACTTCTTTCTTTCCTAAAATAATATCCTCCATAACAAAGTATGTCATTCTTCTCCTTTTGATTCTTTCTCTTCTATAGTGTTTGATTAATAACCCTTCAATTCAAACTATAAATTTTGTGGTTCTTTTTCCCTTACGAGGATTTCCAATTTCACAACATATTTGATTCCTATAAATACCATATCTCTACTGTACACAACCTTCATAGTTGATTTATTCCAAATATTATAACATTTCAAACAAACTTTATATCCAATAAAGATACATTTGTCAACTTTGCTATCTAGAATCGTCCTATTCTCCATTGGAATGTGTACATATGCATAAAAAAAATACCTTGATACATTTAAGAGATAGATTTTTACTATTCCATACCTCATGTGGAATGTTGATATCCAACACTAATGAGGGTGAACTATTTACTAGGTAACACATAGAGTGTAATACCTCCACCTAGAATTCCTATTATAACCTAGCACCATTAGGAATGCTCCTTTCATTCTTTATCAATGTCTTGTTCATCCTTTTTTCAACTGCATTATGTTCTGTCTATGGAGTAGTCTTCTACCTTTCTATATTTGAATTCTTAAAGAATTATCCAAATCCATTCTTGTAAAGTCCTCCTTAATTATTTATCATCAATGCCACAATTTTCTTCTGTCTAAATTTCATCATGAGCATTAAACTCTTTGAAATTTTAAAATACTTCATATTTATTCCCATGAAAATAAATTGATGTATTCCTCAAGAGGACATGTATAAATGAAACATAGTGCATAGATCTACATAGTGATGGAACCAACACAGGTGCTTAAACATCATTATGCATCAACTACAATACAACCTTTGACCTCATAAAAGCATAACAGAATCTTACCAAATCCTACTTCCCATATAACCAATGTTCATAAAAATCAAAATACATAGAGAGACTAGACATACTTTCTACCATATCAATGCCATGTATTACTTGTCCTTGTCTCCAATATGTCATAGTGTTTCGTGCTACAACATATTCTTTTCTCTACAAGATATACATGTTTTTCCTTCTTCTACTCCACTTGTTGCAATAACAGTGGTGTTGCACTCATCACTGACATTGATTCCCAACAAATTATATTTATCTAGATTGGACAATTAATTTTTTTTTGTCCATCTCAATAACTTTGGAGTGGGAAAAATGGAGGTATCAACAAACAAGACATTTTTTATTGATGGGACCCAATTTGGCAAAACGGTGTTTGAAATTTTCCACGATCATTTTGAGGCACAAAATGTTGTTTTTGGGGGAAAAAATTTGTCGCTTTAGCACTACACCATTTCATGTTATTCTACACACAAATACATTTCCAATGATGCAATAATGACACCAATTGGAGGTCGTATGTGAAAGTTATGCCACTCAGATGTTGACCTTCCTATTTTCACCACCATGGTTTGACAGGATGCCACATCAACCTCCATTCTTCATGGAAAGGGGGATAGCCACATTTATTTCATGTAAAAGAGTCTGTAAAGGTATATGTTGTAACTCTAGTTAAGAGTTGACATAGTCAAATGTAACCACTAGTAGGCTATCAATTTGAGTTATAATTGAGCCATTAAGAGGAAGAGACATTCCATTATTTTGAGAGAATTTTGTTCCATGGCTAAGCAAAGATAACCAAGAGAGAGAGGAAGTAAATAAAATAGAGAGGAAAAATGTACTATAACATCCCACAAGCCACATGCCTTACTTCTTTATACCTATAGCCATATTTACAGACAGAGAAAGAGAGTGAAGTGACCTCACCTTCCATCTTGGTTTTCTCCTGAAAGAGTCTCCCAAAGCATATATTGTGTATTATGTGTGTGTGTGAGCTTTTTTTGTCTTTCTCTATTTGTTTTCATTATTTCCATTTGTATGCATGCACTAATTAGAGTTAAATCTACATATCTTGAAGTCTAAATAAAGAGTACTAATGTAGAAATTTTCAGATTCCTAATATAATATAATCATATTTGTTGTGAAGAAATTTTGGGAGGAATCAAGTTTGGAATTATAGTTATTAATACAACTTATTTTCAAACAATCTTGTAGGTATCATTTTCAACCAATCGTTTTACACCTTGCACCACTCACTTTCTTACAAAAAACAAGTTTTTCACCACTCTTGGGATGTGTAGAACACTAGTGAGTGTTCTAATCCTTCCATTCATGAGCGTCAAATTATTTTTTCTTTGTCCTATTATTATATTTGTCAGGTCATGTCCTAAGATAACTTGACCACCATCAAACATTTTATAACAAAAAAAAAACTCCTTTTGAGGAGTCGTATGAAGGGATGCACCTAAATTGACTAGACATGCCTCATGATCTACGTGTGGAATTGAAGAAGCCAAGTCACATACTCTCGTTCATTTGATGGGTTTTTTCATTTTTAGAAGGAGAATCATCACATCCTTTCCCTTTCTCCACAATTTTGTATGTATATTATTTCTTTTAATGCCCTTATTTTCCACATCTCTAACATAAGTTTACAAACTTTCCTAGATATTTATATCTTCCTCTATATTTAGATCTCCCACTCAAGGAAATATTCTAATTTCCATTCTAGGAAAATCCTCTTACAAAAAAGACATCTTAATTTCAACTTTCCATGTCTTTCCATCTCATCTCCTCTAATAAAAAGTATGGTTTCATTGAAACTTAAAGTGCGTGGATTACTACCTATGGAAACAATGATAATATACTATTAGTGGAATCTTAACATCAACCTATAATACCTCACTTACCACAATATTGAAGGTGTTAAAATGATCTGTGGAAAAATCCCCATCCTTCATCCTTAGGTTATACAAATTTTTCCATAGGAAGAACACTCTCACCAAGGACTTAGACTAATTTTAATTCCCCAACTTTTCCCACAATTCCTTTGTTGTACCTTCCCCTAAGTCATTTTATGACACTGATTCTAGAATACAATCATATTGTGATTTTTTCCTTCCAAACCAACTTGGTCGAGTCTTTTTTCAAAATCCTCATATATGCTATACGCAAATCCACATAATCCACTAAAATTTATCAACCACCATATCTTCCATTTTGAGCCTCCACAATTCAAAAATTTACCCATTGGATTTCTCCATCTTTATCATTCAACCTCTAACCATTTCCTTTTAACACAAGAATGAATTCTATAGGTCCCTCACTATGACCAGGTTTACCATAAGCCTAAGTAAAAAACCATTAGTCACAAAGGATCCCCCTTGAAGTTGAAATTTATATTTTAGGAAACCAACTCACAAAAAGATAGAAAAGAGAGATCAATTCCTTCAAAATAAGACTCTTCGAGGGGGAAACCTCCTTTACATTACGCAAATTAATAATTCTTGGATGATACAAATGAAAAGACCTCCTTTCTATATATAGGAGTCTAAGGGGTCATAACGTAATCAGAGCCGAAATAACAATAATAATGTAAGGGCACAACAATAACAATGTTGGGCTTCTATGGGGCGCAATAATAACAATATGGTGACTACATGGGCACAACAATATAATAAAGGGATTTCACTAATAACAATAAGGGGTTACACTATTAATATAGGGACCTAACAATCCTCTTTACTTTAAAATGTGTTGTTCTCAATGCTTAAGTAGTTTTGGATGCTTTTGTATAAAATTCTTGTCCTCCCATGTGAAATATTCAATGGGTAAGTTCTTTCACTTTATGAGATACTCTGAAATTGATCGATTTCGTAGTTATATGTTTCTTGTTTCTGTGATTGCTTCAGGTTCCAATATGATTTTTCCTTCCTCTTCAAGTTTCGACAATATTGTTTGAACTTGGATCTTGTGTTTTATAAACTTCTTTAAGCATGAAACATGGAAAATTAGGGGCACTCGAGAAGATGCAAGAAGCTCTAATTTGTATGACATAGTACCAATATTTTGCAGCTCTTTGTAAGGACCATAGTACTTTGTTCATAATTTATTATCCTTCTTAGATTGCTTAAGGGACATTTGTTTGTATGGTTGTATTCGTAAAAATACCAATTCGTCTATATCAAAACTTCTTTTGTTGTGATGTTTATTTGCTTGTTGTTTCATTCGATTCTATGCCAAAGTGAGGTTATCCTTTAAAAGTTGGAGAACTTTTTTTTGTTGATGGTCTCCCATAACACCTTCATGAGATACAATATGACCCAAGTATTCCACCTCTTGTACTCCAAAGAAACATTTGGAGGTTTTCGCATATAATTATTTCTCGTTCAATACTCTGAGCACTCTATCAACACGTTGAACGTGATCCTTCCAAGTCTTGTTGTGGATTAGTATATCATCAAAAAATACTAACACGAATTTTCTACGGGTTTGAAAATAGAATTCATCAAACCTTGGAATGTAGAAGGTGCATTTGTAAGGCCAAAAGGCATGTCCAAAAATTCATAATGACACTCATGAGTTCTAAATGTTACTTTCAGAATGTCTTCAGTCTTCATTATGATTTGATGATATCCTGCATGAAGGTCCAACTTGGTAAAGTAAATTTCTTCATGCAATTCATCCAATAATTCATCAATGAGAGGAATGGGCAATTTAACTTTAATAGTGAGCTTGTTGAACTCTCAATAATCCAAACGCATGTGCCATGATCCATGCTTCTTGTGCATCAATACTACTAGAGCAGAGAAATAACTTTCACTAGATTCAGTTATACCGGCCTTTAACATTTCTACAACAATACGTTTAATTTCACTCATTTGTGTAAAGGGATATCTGTAAGACCAGATGTTTTGGAGGAACACTTCCTGGAAAATGAATAGCATGATCGTGATTAGAAATAGGTGGGAGGCCTTTGAGAATCTCAAATACCTTTGAATGATTGTCCAAGACTTTATGGAAATCTGGAGAAATAAACACTTTCGATGTGGGAACCTCTTGCAAACATAATTGTGAAATTACGCCTCATTTTTCTTTCCTTAGAAGTTTTGTTAGTCTGTTAGAGATGATTATCTTTCCCGAATTACCTGTGATACCCCTTAATTAAACTTCCTTTTCTTCCAAAGAATATTTCATGAAAAGTTCTTGAAAATTAAAAGTTATTGTACGCAAGGATTGTAGTCATTGGAGTCCTAGACCAACCATTAGAATGGAAAGCATTGGGCTATTCAATAAATATTCTCCCATGGATAGCTTGATATTATGGCACTTTCTAGAGAAATTTTTGGTTCCTCCACTTACAACAATCACTTTACACTCTGGTGTTGGATATAGGAAGCAATTCAATTCCTTGGCTATCTCACAATGAATAAAATTATGCGTATTTCCCAAATCAATCAACACTATTACCTTTTTCATGTTGAGTTTAGGCTTCTGTGATCCATATCAAGTATTGAGAATATTTTTTGGTGAAAATCACATCATAATACATTTGTTGATACGTTTTGAACCAACAAGTGTAGTTCATTGTCAGGACAAGTTGAAGAACCTCATGGAATCAATTTAAATAGAGAAAGCAGATCATCCAACGGCTATAATTGACCAGGAAACAACTATATTTGTTGAGGAAACAACTATATTTGACCGAGAAATTGTACTAGACCGAGGGATAGGGAGAGGGACATTCAATTAATTCAAAAGTTTGTTTTGTTAACTTTATTACTATATTTGAATAAATCTATGTATTTATATTTAATGAGTATAAACTAATAATAGATTTATTATTATTATTAAAACTATATAGAATAAATATAAATGGAATATTATTAAATAAAATTAAAATCTTTTATTAAAGACTAACTTCCTTAGTTAGTTAGATATTAAATCATAGGACCTAACAAAATTGACTAGGTGGCAATTTCTTACTAAAATTATTTTAAAGTTATCAGTTAAATTCATTTTTGAATTCTTATTCATTTATATTAAAGATATAATGCGATAGTTAGCATCAGTCATTAAATTTCTTCATTAAGGTGAAACTTATTGTATTAATTACTACACCATACTAATAATTAACTAAGGCCTAATTTAACTTTCAGTAGCTTTATTATTACTATTAAAGCTATATAAATCAAAAACAAAATAATATTACTAATATTAAATGAAATAATAAGAAAATTTAAAATTGTTTATTAACGGCCATCTTACTTAGTTAGTTAGATAATGGAAATTTCTTAAATTTATTATTCATTCATTTATTATTCATGATTTTCCTATGGAGGCCTTGGATTATTGAAGCTCGTCATCTAAGTTTAAGTTTAGAAGATCTCAAAAGAACCATGACTTCTAATGGCTCTCTCCATAACCAGGTCAAAAGGCATATGCCAACTCAAAATGCATATGCTAGACATAACACTTTTAGAGAGAGCATTGGTTTTAGAGTTTTGTTTTCTGTACATAAGTTGGAAGGATATCTCATAAAAGAGAGACTTTAAAACTTGAACCCTCTACATCTTGTTGCAAAGAGAGGGGACCTCCAATTCATTTTTTTTTAATCCATTTCATCGTGGAGGGTCTCCAACCACCAAAATCTTGTCAATGCTGAGCCACATAACCACTTGTAACACACCCTATAAAGTCAGCATTTCAACCCTACAATGGTTCCCTATACCTCCAAAACATATAAAACTGTAGATTGTAGCAAGATTAATATGAAAAAAAACTCCACAACGTCCTCTAGCTCATGCTCCATCGAAATAGCAAATCCGAAATGTGTTGGCTAAATAGACAAAAGTAATAGAGCTAGGATATTCCTTGAGAACTAACGACGTATATCCCCTAAGAGTGCAACAAACAAGTTTGATTATATATATATATATATATATATGTATATATCACGTTACTCTGTTAGAAATATTTAGTAGATTTAATTTTTCGCAGAGGGGTAGAGGTCTTTGACTTTCGCAAAGCTAGCTTCGTGCACTGCGAAGCTGTTTTCGTAGAACTACCTTCACGCACAACAAATTTATTTCAAAAACTTGGAAGTTATTTCACAAACTTGGATTTCGAGCACCACGGAGCTATTTGAGAAACTTATGAATAATATTTACTCACTGCAAAAAATACAAAGTAATAATATTTACTCACTACAAAAATGACAAATTATGTTTGGAGAAACACAATAAAAAGTTAATATTATATTGTAAAACATAAAAATACATTCACATGAGGCTGCGGCTAATTCACTAAGTAAAAAATACAATTTAACGGAGAATAACACACAGTAAAATAGGCTGCGGCTCATTCACTAAGCAAAAACTAAAATTTCACAGAGAATAACACAGAGTAAAATACTGTAGTTGTTCTTTTCATACGCCCACCAAATTTAGCTCCACCATATTCTCCCTAGAGACTTGCACTCTCTTTCTTTCTAACCTCTAACTCTCTAACCCATTAAAAAATCAATTTTACATTCATAGATAACTCAACATATAATTTTACATTTAATTCTCTAACCCATTACAAAATGAATTTTACATTCATATATAACTCAACATACAATTTTACATTTAGTTCATGACAGAGTGAAATTAATATGATGTTGCTATTTCAGAATGGTTCACGCTTGGCTTCAATCCTTCCATCTTCAAACAAAGACGCAACTTGCAAAAAATACGTGTGACAAGTATCATTGCTATCAGGCTGTTTATTGCAGTGGTTGGGATTATTATTTCCAACACTCCCCTTTAATCACAATTGCCACCATTTACAATGCCCAATTAGTTTATGAGATAAACAAAACTTTCACATGCCAATGGCTTTGTGAAGATGTCAACAAATTGTTCCTGTGACCTGCAGTGCTGCAAAACAATTTCATCATTGTTAATCAACTCTCTAATAAAATGATATTTAACATCAATATGCTTGGTCCTCTTGTGGAATACAGAATTATTTGACAATGCAATTGCTGAGGTGTTGTTGTAGAGAATAGTTGTCGCACCCTCTTGGTCATGACGAAGATCCCTCAACATCCTTCTCATCCAAATTGCTTGACACATTGTTGTTGTTGCTGTGACATATTCAGCTTCTGCTATTGACAGTGAAACTATTAGCTGCTTCTTGGAGACCCATGAAATGGCTCTGGAACCCAAATGAAAAACATATCCTGATGTGCTCTTTCTTTCATCGACACTTCCTTCCCAATCACTGTCAGTGTAACCAACCAACGTGAAATCACTTGTTGTGTACAAAACACCATACTGTTTTGTCCCATTGACATACCTCAAAATCCTTTTCGCTGCTTGCCAATGTGTCTCCTTGGGTGTCTCCATGAACCTTGACACCAAACTTATTGCATACATTATATCCGTGGCAGTCAAATACATAAAGCTATCTCAAATACTTCAACCCTATGACAATTGGAGTTGGTGCAGACTTGTTGTTCTACATTTTAAACCTCTCCAAAATTTCCACCACATACTTTGCTTGAGAGATAAAAATGCCATTTTATGTTTTCTTCGCTTCTATGCCCAAAAAATATCTTAACAATCCCAAGTCAATTATTTCAAATTCACTCTTCATGACTTGTTTGAAATCAGCGATAAGGAAATCATCATTGCTTGTAAAAAACAAATCATCTACATATAAGATGACAATGAGAATCTTACCTTCGCTCTTTTGGATGTAGAGAGTAGCCTCACCGTCACATTTGTCAAAACCATTGTCCAACGAGTAAGCATCTACCCTGTTATAACATGCGCGCGGTGCTTGCTTCAACCCATAAAGAGCTTTCCTCAACCGATATACTTTGTCTTCTTGGCCTTCAATCTCGTAACCTGGTAGTTGCGCGACATACACTTCCTCTTTCAGCACTCCATTTAAGAACACTTATTTTAGGTCCATTTGATACACTCTCCATTTGTGTTGCACGACAATCACCACAACTGCATGCACTATCTCCATTCATGCCATTGATGCGAACGTCTCCATGTAATCTCTTCCATGCTGCTGCTTGTATCCTTTGACAATTAGCCTTTCTTTGTGCCTTTCAATCTTTCCCTCAATGCTGCTTTTGGTCTTATAGACTCACTTCACTCCAATGACATGTTTTCCTTTCGGAAGGCTCACCAACTCCCATGTTTCATTCCTTTCTATTGCTTCTATTTCTTCCTCCATTGTCACAACCCACCTTTCTTATTTGACTGCATCTTCAAAGTGGATTGGGTCATCTACATGACAAAATAATGCAAATAAGGAATTCAGACCTGCGCTACTATCAACTTCATCTTGCTCATAAATTTCATTTAATTTTCTGAATTTTGGTATTCTTATGCTTTTTGAAGATGGGCTTGACATGTCACTTGGTGCCGCACATCGCAGTGTGCTTGGAGAAGCACATGCTTGGCTCCGTGAAACTGTCCTAATATTTGTTGATGGCATTGCTTGCTGCCTACTTTGTTGTGCTTGAATAGGAGTAGAGGGAGTTAGTGTTCAGGAATTACTTGCCGCTGTTAGTTCCTCTATGTCCTCATGTGATATACATGCTTTGACATTGATTGTCTTCTCTAAACTTCCATCCCATGCTTCCTCTTCTATGAGCTGCATATCTCTGTTGATTATGACCTTCTTGATTGATGGATTGTAGAGCTTGTATGCCTTGGATTCATCATTGTATCCAAAAAATATACATTTCTCCCCCTTTTTGTCCAACTTCTTCTTTAACTCATCTAGGACATTTGCATACGCCACACATCCAACAACTCTCATGTGAGTGACATTTTGTTTTCTTCCACTTCATGCCTCTTCAGGAACAATTTTCTAGACACTTTTGGTTGGACATCTATTTAAGATAAATGATGCACAAGCGACAACTTTAGCTGAATAGTCGTTTCGAAAATGCTTTGCCTTCAACATACTCCTTGCCATCTCCATAATGGTCATATTCTTCCTTTCTGCCACACCATTTTGCTGCTATGTATATCTTGTTGTAAATTTCTTGTAAATTCCATGCTCCCTGCAAAATCGAAGGAATTCATTTGAGATGTATTATCCACCTCTATTAGTCCTAAGGACTTTGATGTAGTGTCCACTTTGTTTTTAAACAAGAGCCTTATATTCGCTAAAGCATTCAAATACTTCACTTTTCTGTTTTAGGAGAAAGACCCATGTCTTCCTTGTGTAGTCATCTATGAAGTTCAATACATAGTGGATGCCACCAATTGATGGTGTGTGCATTGGTCCACATAGATATGAGTGGACAACTTCCAAAGGTGCCTTTTCCCTCACTGACTTTCCTGCTAGAAATGTCTCTCTATATTTCTTACCCAAGATACATCCTTCACATATGCTGTTTGGCTTTTCTATGAGTAGTAAACCCTTCACCATGTCTTTCTTATGCAGCAAATTCAAACCTCCAAAGTTGAGATGTCTAAATCTCAAGTGCCATAACTAGTTTTCATCTTTTTACCTCTGCTTGAAACTTTACTTGTGTGACAATTGGTTCCTTTCTTACATCTTCTTGTGAGTTCATAAATAGTTGTGCTTGTGCACCTTCTTTCTGCAAATATGATATTATTTTTAGGGGAAACATTCTATTGTTTGTCATCTGAACCTTTGCAATCAACTGTCTACTTGGAGGCCTATCCAAAATTGTGCACACATCATTTTTGAAGAAGGCATTGTAGCCTTTCTACATGAGCTGTCCAACGCTCATGAGATTATGTTTCAAAACATGGACAAAGTAAACATATGAGATGTATTTATTCTCGCCCTTCTTTGTTAGGATATTAAGACTTCCTTTTCTCATGACAGAGACTTTGCTATCAGTCCCTAATGTTAGTTCAAATTTCACACTTTCAGTTAGATCAAAAAACATTTCTATGTTTCCTATCATGTGGTTGCTACACCCTGAGTCTAGATACCATATATCACTTTCTTTTTCTTGTGCTACATTACAAGCTAAACACATGCTATCATGGTTATGATTTTCTCTTGTGAAATTTACACTTGGTTTGTTACTAATGTCATATTGCTTCTTTCTACATTCATTTGCATAATGACATTGAACTTGAGATTTATCATACCTCTGACCTCGTGCTTGATTTTCACTGGGGCCTTGACTTGGATTTGATTGTTGACTATTCCATTTGAGCTTGAAGGGCTGCTTCATCCACCTCTGTGTGGGCTTCTTCCTCTTCCTCTAGCATATGATCTTCCTCTGCCTCAACCTTGAATAAATGATACTTGTTTATTGAAGGCATGCTCCAATTAGGAGCTTGCTTCTCTATTCAATCTATGTTCATGAGAAATCAATGATGCATTAAGCTCATCCACTGAGAACTGTGAGAGATCCTTTATCTCTTCTATGGCCACAACAATGGCTTTAAACCTTGCTGGAAAACTTCTCAAATCTTTTTCAACTATTCTGTGTCTCACCATGAGACCTGATTTGAGTAACCAACCCACATAGATGTGTAAACAATGAGTCTATATTCTCAGACTCTTTCATACAAAGTGTTTCAAAATCTCTCCTCAACATTTCTAGCTTTGTTGTCTTGACTTTTGCCATGGCTTTGTAGGTTGTCTAGAGGGTGTCCCATACTTTCTTGGACTTCATTGCTGCTGCAACCCTTAGGAAAATACTTTCATGAACTGCTTGTAAAATATAAAGTAGGGCTTTTGAATCCTTATTCTTGTTGTCCCTTAAAAAATCATTTTCTTGTTGAGATAAGGCATTGTATGATGCTGCATCTACTGGTTCTTGAAAACCATTCTCCATCAAATCTCAAATGTCTTGAGAAGAAAACAAGGCATTCATTATAATATCCCAATAATCATAATTTTTGCCATTAAATTGAGGTATTTGAGGATTAGTCAAGCTTGTGCTTCATGTTGCCATTTCTGAGGGTAAAAAAAACTTTCTCCCTGCTCGTAAATATGCTAAAAAACAATCTGCCCTCAAAACAATTTTCACTGTTAGTAAAAACACTTTTCCATACCATGTTAGAAATATTTAGTAAATTTAATTTTTGAAAAGGGAAAAATATCTTTGACTTCGCCAAAGCTGAGCTGATTTTCATGAAGCTATTTCACATACTTGGATTTCGCACACCGCAGAGCTATTTCAGAGACTTATAATTCATGAAGCTATTTCACATACTTGGATTTCGCACACCGCGGAGCTATTTCAGAGACTTATAAATAATATTTACTCACAGAAAAAATGACAAAGTATGTTTGGAGCAACACAATAAAAACTTAGTATTATATTCCAAAACATGAAAATACATTCACATGAGGCTGCGTCTCATTTACTAAGTAAAAACTAAAATTTCACACGAATAAAGTAAAATACTGTAACTATTGTTTTCACGTGCCCACCAAAATTTGCTCCACCATTTTCTCCGTAGAGACTTGGGCTCTCTTTCTCTCTAACCCATTAGAAAATGACTTTTACATTCATATATAACTCAACATACAATTTTACATTTAATTCATGACAGAGCAAAATTAATATGATGTTGTTGTTGAGTGTGATCAGAATCACGCATGTGTTTCTGGAGTGTGGGCAATATTTGCTGAATAAATGCTTTCCCATATCTATTTACCGAAGTACAATGACTACTTTAAATTATTTTGTGCATTTCAGAATGGTTCACGCATGGCTTCAGGCCTTCCATCTTCAAACAGAGATGCAACCAACCTTCAAAAAATATGTTTGGCAAGTATGGCTGTTGTCAGATACTTTTGACAAGTATCGCTGTTGTCAGTTTGTTTATTTCGGTGGTTGGGATTATTATTTCCAACATACTCCTCTTAAAAACTGTAATATCATTTGTTTGATGTTTTTTGCATTCTTTGAAATTAGGGTTTGGATTCTATTAGAAGCCAGGGTTATGATGTCAATAGAGCCACTCTCAGCAGTGAGATTACATTATTCATTATTTTCCTATGGAGGCCCTAGATTGTCATCTAAGTTAAGACGTACCCTTGTCACTCTTAGATTTTTGTGGACACTCAAAACCTATATTCCACTATAACTACATGTGCTCCCCAAGCAAGCCAGAAAAGAAGTCTGAGCTTGAATAGGTAATCGAAGAAACCACATAACTAATTTCCATAGAAAACAATTTTTTCATAGACACCTATCTGAAAAATAATACTTTTTGAAATATGAAATTTGCATACTAATTTTTGAAATACGAAATTTATATACAATGGTGCTTTCCTACACCTAAAACAAAAACGTATGCCATCTCATAGTTTTGATTCTGTTGTCTCCGCGGTCAAAACTCCACACCTGACGATGACATTCATCTGGCCATGGAAAATAAAGCAAGCAAGATTGAAAAAATCAAGCTCCTGAAGATTTGTTGTCTCCGCGGTCAAAACTCCACACCTGACGATGACATTCATCTGGCCATGGCAAACAAAGCAAGCAAGATTGAAAAAATCAAGCTCCTGAAGATTGATTGTTCATGACTGAGCAAGATTTTTGTCCAACTATCCGTTTATATGGATGGAATATTAGTTAGCCTACTTTTAAAAGAGGCTGATTTTTTTTTTTTCATTTTTTTTTACACTAATGTAATGTAAACATGTCTTTCCTTTCCTGTCTCTCCCTCCCCCAAAAAGTTGGTAACACTATGTTGGCATTATGGCACAGGTTTGGGGCCATAGCACAGGTGTTGTCCTTGATGGCAACTCTCTTGGTAACAGATCTCAGTTCAGGCTTTCAGAATGAAGAAAAAGACATACGCAGGTCCATCTAGACGAAGACACGTATACACGCGAGTTAGACGTTACAAAGGCGCGTATATGTTGGAGAACTTACCTTTGGTCCACTAGTAGTTAGTCCTTGGTATTTGAACCTATGGTTTTGGACCATGGTACCTCGTCAGAAGTGTTGATCCCAAGTATTGGGTCCGTGGTATTGGTTTATTATGGTTTTGGACAGTGGTATTATGTAAGGCCTAAGACTATAAAAGAGGAAGGATATCATGTGGAAAATTATTATCTGAATTATTATTGAATATTTGATAAAGTGCTAGATCTGGAATACTGGTAATTGGGATAAGGTGCAAATCTAGATCTGAATAAAGGAGGAACCTTAGTGCAAGGAGAATGATAAGTTCTATTGATGGGTCATAATCTTTAAGTTTGAATGATAGTATCTTTGTATGATTTTGGTCTGTTATATGTGGCGCTTGCTTGATCTATAAAACTGATAATCTAGGTTAATTAGTGTTTGAATACCTGAAAGAGTGAATTATCCTTTATAGATCTGTACACAGGTTCAGTGAAGTGAACGCGCATATAAACGCTTGTTAAGTGAATGAAAATAGCGTATATGTAAGTTATTCCAAACACAGAAGCGTATGCACACATGTTGTAGGTTATTGAAATAGCGTATATATTTTGAGCTGTGATCTATCTGCTTCCGTTTATTGTTGTTGTGTTCTGTGTTCAGATTTTGGTGTGTGGTTTCTGGTACTGTGTTTTGGGTACAGCTGTCAGAGAAGTATCTACTTGATTAAGATCTAATTGGTGAAAATAAGATTGGTTGATTCTTGATGATTGATTGATGTTCATGGATCTAGTTTGAAAATTTATGAAACGTGGTCCCTGGAAGAAAGAGAAGGTTGTAGTCTTCTGTAGGCTAGCACCTACGTACTAGTATCTTGGCTAGTCCAAGAGCTAAAGGGGGTTGTAGCTCCCTTCCAGGAGAATCTGGAGAACGAGAGAGGGTTGTAGCTCTCTGCAGGTTGTAGCCTGCGTACTGGTAAATGACTGCACCAGTACATTGTAAAAGAAGTTTCTAATTTAAAAGAAGATAGAGATGAAGTGCAACAGGTGGTTTTCACCCACATTGGGTTTCCATCTTATATCTTGTGTTCTTGTGTGTGATTGTCTTTCTTCTTTGTTTTACTGTTTCTGGTTACTAGTTACTTGATTCTGAAACACAGATGAACAATCATCATCAGAAAGATAAAGTAAATTAAAAGTTTGATTTGTATACGCGGGTCCCCTTCTGCATAGTTGCGTATATATGCGGGTTTAATTAACTGAAGTAGTGTATATAATTTGTTTTTGAAAAGGAATATTTGACTTGATAATACTGATTCACCCCCCCCCCTCTCAGTATTATTTCCAACAATTGGTATCAGAGCA
>APFE030432434.1:75439-127067 GCA_000404065.3 Pinus taeda | reverse complement strand
GTGGGCTAACTCAAAAGGAAACCTATAGCACCAAAAAAAAATTGGAATTAGTAACTTAATAAATAATAATTAACTGTAATACTAAATTACAAAATTGAAAATTGAAAATTCAAATAAGTTAATAACAGGCTTTCACATCATAACAGCAAACAGGCTTTCACATCATAACAATGGTCTATTTCATATATTTGGAATTTAACAGCCTCATTTTGATTCTGTTCTAGTAATCCGAAAAATGACCTCAGTTAAGGATAAAAATTGTGCCAGCTTCCCTTTCTAACGAGTTATCACTCACCATCTAACTCCTCATAGATTGAGAAAAAACGAATTTACAAGTTGGAATAATATATTTATTATTATTTTCTCTGCTAGCTGACATGAGCCCACTTGTGAAGTCAGCCTCTACACCAAAAAGACATGTCTCTTCAGTGTTCACTATAGGTCAAAAACTAGTATATATTGACATCTAAACTTGAAATTCAGCCATAAAAATTTCGGTGAAAAAAACAGAATTTGAATTAGAAGCATGATAGCAATCAAGGAGGTCGAAGAAGATTAAGTTTGGGTCAGTTCTGTTTTAAAATTTTTGATGGGTTAAAGACCTAGGGCTACAGCAAAACTATAACAGCCACCTGTGGAGGCCAGAGGCTCGAAGTTGCAGTTTAGAAGTTTAATGATAATCCCTTTATGCCACGATATTGCTGTAGTTATCAATAGTGTCTCACAATTATCTCTCACCGTCAAGCCAACGAGATGTGAACCATGTCTCCATACTCCTAGCCATTGTTTCTACGAGCCTCGTGCCATACAGTCCCGTCGGTCCCACAATGATACTGTAAACAAGATGGCAGTGATACAAATCTAAGCCATAGTATTAAACTGTCAAATCATAGAATTGCTGTGTATGTTTTCCTCTGCTGACAAATCTTTGTTAAAGAAAAAATCACAATGAATCCTTGGTATCTTTACTGAGATGCGATCTTTTAACCATCGAACCACTGAGAATTGTCACTGTAACCATACAATAAAATTATAAATGAAGTGATGTTCATTGTTAATCATTTGAGACCTCTGCGAATTACACAATGTTAATTTTACAGAGTGCAGGTCACAACAATTTTGCGAGACATGAATAATACAATCTTTAGCAGTGTCACAATGATACGTTGACTGAAGCACATATTAACTTTAGGGTAGTTGCATTGACCCGCAGGGTAGTTGGTCATTCAAGCTCGAAGGAACAGTTACCCGCTCTGATTTGAATAACAAACACCGCTCATATTTTATCTCTCCAATTTTAGAGCGTAACCCATCATTTCAAACACTGTTTCACGCGTGATTTTGACCGAAAATCTGAACCTGTTTTTCAATTCACTCACCTGTAGAGCGTGGGCACCGGAGAGCGTGGCGTGGGCTGGAGAGTCGTGGCGTCGGCAGCAGTCGGGAGCGCAATGAAACCCTCGGGAGCCGGCAGCAGTCGGAAGGTCGTCAATGAAACAGAAAAACGTAAATTTTTAAAACGACCTCGTATTTATAAATCAAACCGGCGATATTTTCCCGAAAATCGCGATATTTTCATATTTCTCGCCGATATCTCGGTTTTCTCGCGCGATATTCAAATCAACAAAATAGCGCGATAATTTACAGCCGATATATCGACCAGCTGAAAATCGCGCGATATTTGCCGATATCGGCGAAATATCGGCGATATTATCTTCACTGCAATGGACACCCCATGGTCAGTCCAAGAACTTGTCATTCTATTCAAAGAATGTGATATTTTTGCTTTTTCATAATCAAGTCCAACGATTCTTGCCTTGTCATACCCAGGGCTCTTGTATCCTTTAGGGGCATTATTTATGGCAGAAACCATTTCGTGCCAATAAGGTGAGCAAATAACATTGAAGGGTATCCCACATGCATAGAGAAACCTGTAAACTTTTGAATCCACATCATTCCTACACCCCTCATCAAGGAAATCTGATATGGTTCTACGCCTTAAAGATGGTGACCTTGTGCCTCCATATCCACTGCCTTGGGAGGATGCTGAAGGAGTTCTTTGTGCTTGTGATTGTGAGCTTGGTTCAAAGAAACCCCTTGATTTTTTAGATTTGTATTGGGCTTCCTCCTCTTCCCTTATGTATTTGGCTCTATCTGCTACTGACACAACTGCACAAGTTTTGATTCTTATTTGTTTATCTCCATCCCATGGCCTTTTCTCGCAGAGGTGTTTTCTGGCACGGGTGTATGAACTCGTGTAATTATTGTTGCAATGGGGGCAATGAAATTTAGTGGTTCCACCCCCTTTCCCTGCTTCAAGCCTGTTAACATATTTCCACAATGGGGCTTGGTCTTGTTTAGTTTTTTGAGAGTCATGTTCACCCTCCTCCAGCTCCTCCTCACCGAGGTTTTCATCAAATCCACTTTCTCCAGCTTCTTCATCCCCCTCTTCATTTTGGCCCCTCTGTTTCCTACTCTGCAGCACCATAATAACCATAAAAGGGACCAAGAAGAGGAAAATGCCAAGAAATATAGCCAGGTCCATGATGTTTGATACTTGTAGGCTTTTGAATCTGCAAAATTTGATGGGAATGGGAATGGGAATATGAATGAGAAAATTAATTTAATTTATTTAGATGAATTAATTTTATTTAGATTCATGATTTTTTTACTAAATAAATTAAACTAAACTAAATTAAACTAACTAAACTATACTAAATTACTACCTAACTAAGTTACTAAATTACTAAAATACTAAATTACTAAGTTACTAACGTAACTAACCTCTTTGCAGGCTTGCTCCTCGACACTTGCTCCTCGCTTCTCCTCGCTCCTTTGCTCAATCTCCTTCGCTCTTCAGCTTCTCCTCAACTCATTCAAGTGACAATGAATTTGTTTTTTGCCCCCAAGTCGTTTTAAAACAATTTTTTTTTTTTTTTTAATGAAATTTTTTTCAGGTCCGCGGGTTTTTTTGCGCCCAAATCACTCCTAGAGTTGAAATTTTCGCTCCAGGAGCGACGGAAGCGACACTCCCGAAATCGCTCCCGATTTTGGCAAGGAGCGTAAATTTTTTTTCGGAAGCGCGCTCCCAACCTGCTCCTGCCTGAAGCGCGGATTGGGAGCGGGTTCGAAGGGGGGGGGGGAGCGCTCCCCCGCAACTCTGGTTGGGCCCCACATGGGCAATTGGGAGTAATAATGACAAAATAGGAGTCATTCAATTTGCGCATCTTTGATCATTTGAGCATTCGAATCGACTAGCACGCTTGAGCTGGAGGCCAAGTCTGCATGTGTTGTTGAGCACAAGATTTTCGGGCGAGAATCTCACCCGTTGCTTCAGTAGACTTCGAGTCCCAGCCCTAGAAGGGATTTCCCATCATTTTCAAATCGATCCGAGAGCATTTCAATGTGTGTGGAGAAGGTTCAGTAGTGACTACGCAACTCTTTTTCATGCCACACGTGGGACTCAAGGAGAGGAGGAATTTGGCCTAAGAATTGTGGAGGAGTTCCAAAAGGAGTTTTGCTGAAGATTTCAGCCATTTTGGGGACATTCTAAAGAAGAATTTATAGGTGGGTCAAAATACCCAGCGGCTGGAGGAGTTAGGGGAAATTGGGCCGAAATTCTGAGGTCAACATTTGGCCAATTCCTTCGTGGATTTTTGTGGGTTATTAGTGGAGAGCCCAGGGTTAATTTCCTGAAATGTTCTGAGCATCAAAGGAGGCCCTAGTAGCCATTTCATGCGGCCAGCAACTCAGCTCCCTAGGAAGATCAGTGCAAAGCCATAGAGAGATCAACGAACAACATTTGGGAACTTGTCTTCATCACTTGGGCTTTGCTAGCTTGCTTTGAGCAAGCCCAGGTGCACACCTTCCAAACACCAAATTGTAACACCATGATTTTATAATAAAATGGCTCAAAGCAGCGCAGTTTTTGGCTCAATTTATGGTGTCTGATCTGTGTGTAAATTTCAAGTGTATTTTTGCTATGTTTCCTTTGTTTATCATTGTATATTTCCGTTAGGAATATACAGTGGTATCAAAGGTACTCAGCCCGTAGGAGCAGTATTGGTCTATGACACAAGAAGACCAACAGAACATGACTTACCAGAGGCAGAAGTACATGAGCAGAAAGAGGCAATTACAAATTACCCTAGATCCAGTGATAGTTGAACCAGAGCTTGAATGGCCAAACATGGGAGATAATGAGGGAGACAAAAGGAGTAAAGAGGAGGAAATTTCCCAACACCTTCTCAAGGTCTTTCAGGATTTGTCTAAGGGTATTGAGGAGTTGAGGCAATAAACCTACAGCAACAAGAATGACAAACGGATTCAAGGGGAATTCCAATTTGGTGATGGCTCCAACACTTCGCATCACCATGGGGTTCACGGCCCCGAAACACCACTCATTCCCATTACACCACCCAGGTCCACTATCCCCACGTTTCTAGCATCTAGTGTTGGAGGGACGCAAGGGCAAAAGAAGATGCCCATGGGGGACTATTTTGTGGAGTATCAATCCTATGGGCCCAACTTTAGAAAGGCCATTACCTTCAGGGACTTTTGTCAGTTTAAGGGTAACAACAAGGGAAAGGGCAAGGCGGAGAAAGCTACACACATGGTACTGATTTGGAGCGCACCATGGGGAGATTGTTCCTCTTGACTTTTGATGGTCCATCCAAGAGCTCAGCGAAAGCATGGGTTGAGAAGTTAGATGTCTACTTCCAACTCAATCACATGACGGGGGGGCAATTAAGATTGCCACAATGCATTTAGAGGGAGAAGCCCATGATTGGTGGTTCCATGGGCTAACCACGATGGGGCATGCAGGAGTTATAGCCTATGAGGATTTCACTAGGAGGGTGTTGGAGCATTTTGAGAGGAGAGAACCGGAAGAGCAGTTTGGGGAGTTGACAAGGCTCAAGAAGACGAGGAATGTTGAGGCCTACATCTCTGAGTTTCTAAGATTGTCAATGATGGTTCTTAATCTATCATAGGCTAGGGGGGTTTTCATGTTCGTAGAGGGGCTAGCAGAGCCACTGAGGGGATTGGTGAAGCCCAACAGGCCCACCACCCTGCAGGACATAGTTGGGAGAGCGTGAGACTTGCAAGATGCTCTACCCAGGGCCAGAGCATCAGTGCCACCCAAACAAAGGTTCTAGTAGAGGGGAAGAGACACTAGGGCTCCACCACCGAGAGCCAACCAGGGATGAGGACAGTTGGATGAGGAGACCAAGAGAGACCTCCAGAGGAGGAAGTTATGCTTCACTTGTCAAGAATTGTGGGCACTAGGCCATAGATGCACAGCAGACAAGGCCCACTACATTGAGGTCTACTCTAACAGTGACCAGGACGACGATATAGAGTTGGAGGTAGGTGGAGATGACAGCGTGGCACAGGTGGAGAGGAGACCACCACCACCACCACCCGGGGGAGCCCCTTTCGCACCAGCAGGAGGGGTCCTTGTGTCCTTACATGGGTACCTACTTTTTTTACATTGAGGATCAGAGGCACTGTGCAGGGGTACTGTGTCTCAGTTTTGGTGGATAGTGGGGCCACCCACAACTTCATTGATGCACAGATGGTTTAGGGGAGAGGGATCACGACCGAGGAGTTTGAGGGGTTCTTAGTCCTTATGCTGGGGGACAGGACCATGCAGTGTACACGCTATGTTCCCTCTCTTACAGTGACTATGGGGAACTATTCATTCATAGTTCATTTCATTCTGGTGGATGTACCGAACACCAATGTGGTGATGGGTGTCCAGTGGATCTATTCTCTTGGTCGAGTCACTACTGATTGGAGGAAGTTGGAGATGTTGTTTACAAGGCCATATGGCAACTTGGTTGTCCTTAGGGGCATGCACTTTTACCCTCCACAAATTGTTTCAGCACACAGGATGGAGGCTGACCTGAGGCATGGTGACATTGAGTAGGCGATGGAGTTGAGGATTTTTGAGGCTGGGGGTCAGCCCAGGCCACCACACCCTAATGTATATGCCATCTTAGATAGGTACCAATAGTGTTTGGAGACATACCACCAGGGCAGCCACCTGACTAGGGATTTGAGCACATAATTGAGTTAGAGTCGGGGGTACAAGTAGTGATTACTGTTAGTTTTTGTAGCATCGGATGTGTTCTAGCCTTGAAATTTTGTGGAGAGGCTAGAATGCATGAAATCTCCAAAACCCAGAAATCATTTCTAGAAATTCCACCTAGAAATGATCTAATTAGATTATTAGTCAGTTTTAAATATTTCCTAAGTCTAAACTTAGGGAATATGACCAATTAATCAGAGTTAATTAAATTATGGTGTGAATGTTCTAGAAACTCATACATATTGAATTCAAGTTAATCTTAACCAATGATTAAGATCTAATCTTGGTCGTTGAAGTCTCAATAGAGGGTTATAAGAAGAAGTCGATGGGGCTTGGAGAAAACACTTGAGAAGTTTGATTTCAATAACAGATCGATTTCCTGAGTAGCAGCAATCAATTGTCGGAGAGAGAGCCAGTGAGAGAGGAGAAGGGACAGTGAAGCCAGAGGAAGGATTCCAAATCCAGTGAATGCATTTGCAAAGAGGCAAATGAGCCACAGTGAGGTTGACACAGAGCAGCGCAGTAGCCTCTAGAGGCAATTTCGAAATTGTTGGGGAGAAGCAAAGTTTCAGTGCCAGAAGTTGGGCAAAGGTTCCGAGGCTAGGAGAGACATTTTCCCAGACAGCAGACCACATGGCTTGAGGAGAAGTTGATCTAAGCTGAGTGCAGAACTAACTACGCTAGGGCGACGTAGTGACTGCACATAGCCAGTTTGGACAGCTCAATTTGAGCTGAGGTTAGAGCTCGGATTTTCCTATGGAGTGAGGAAATTCCTCACTAGATTTTTCTTACAAGTTTTACTTTGTAGGATTGCCAGTGTCAGCACCCAGTTGTTACTCGGATTATTTCACTGTTGCATAGTAATAAAACCCTTAGATGTTGCACCAGTTTTCCCAAGTTGGGTTTTTCAGGGGACATTGGTCCAAAAATAACTGTCATTTTATGTGTGTGTTCTAGTATTTCTTTTAGCATTTATTTCTTCTGCAGTTTCTTTGTGTAGGTTGTAGTGTGATTGATTCAGTATTCATTGTAGAAAACAGTAATAAATTGTTAAAAATTAATTTAACAATTAGGGGAATTATTTCTAGTTGCTACAATAGGATTTGGATTCCCAATTTTTTACACGGTATCATAGCGCAGATGATCAACCCGAGAACTCAGTAGTGAAAGAAGAGGGAGTTTCGTTGTTCATTGAAGGGCAACAAATTGAAACTGTAGAGGTAGTGCAGTCACCTTGGCCAAGAGGCCGAATTTCTTGACGAGATTCGGTTTTTTCTATGTGAGGCAGAAAAATTCGATCTCTCCAGATCGAGGAATTCCAAAGTCAGAGGGAGCAACCAATATTTTTCATAGAGAAAATCTCTAGTTGGACACAGTAGTTTTGCAACAATTTTCTAGAGTAGAACTAGCATTGAGTGGAAGAAGAGCACACACTAAGGGAAAATTTTCCTCGAGGAACTTCTAGTATCAAGAAGTTCGATTTCCCTTGCAAATTAGCAGTTGTTGTGAGCAAAGCTTCTCACTCCAGAAGGGAGTGTGAATAGCCTAGCAACAACTGAGCAGAAGGGAAGCGAAGATTTTCAACATTGTTTGAGATGGCCACTGCTGGACTTCGAGATCAAGATAGGTTGGATGGTGCTTCCAACTATGTCATTTGGAAGGCAAGGATGTCCTTCCTTCCGGATGAAGATTGCCTGAAGCCTTTCACAGATGTAGTGGTAGCTATCCCTACAGATGCAGATCAACTAAAGAAGTACAAAAAGGAGACGAGAAAAGAGGTTGATCCTTGATGGTGTTCGGGATCACATTATTTCTCACATAGCTGGCAAAGTTACTGCCAAGGAGATATGGGATACACTTTCGATGTTGTACCAGGGCACTTCCGAGCGACGAAAGATGTACTTGGAGGAGAATCTAAGATGCACCAAGATGCAGAAAGGGGAATGCATAGGCCCCTTCCTCACCAAGATTCAGGAGATCCGGGACCAACTTGCAATTGTTGGGGCAGCACCTCAACCAATAGAGCTAGTGCGATTGGCACTCTACAATGTCTCAGAGGAGTGGCAGGTATTTGTCCAAAGTATCTTCGACAGAGACACCTTGCCAAGGTGAGAATGTGGGTTGATTTGCAGTAGGAGGAGTTGAGACGAGGCCTAGTGAAGAGCTCCATCAATGCCAGCAGCAGCAGATCGAAGCAGGTGAAGGAGGAGGGGAATGTGGCCCTCGCATCGAAGGGTCCCAATCAGGGACAGGGGGGAACAACGAAAGAAGAAGGACTTGTCAAAGGTGAAGTGCTTCGTATGTGGTCAGCTTGGTCACTATAGTACACAGTGTCCTCTTAGGAAGGACAAGCAAAAGAAGCAGGCAGCATCAGCAAAGATAGATAGGTTGTACTCTAGGCTGGAGGAAGACTTCGCAATGTTTGCTGACATACCCCCAGGAGTGAAATGGGGTGACTTGGTTTTGTAGCCCCAGAGTGCTACAAATGAGCAGGATCCTTGAGGAGGTCCACCTCTTGAATCAATACCTTCCTTCGGGGACCCATAGTATTTTGTAGCAAGATAGATCAATGGCAGTAGATGCAGTCAAATGCTAGAGTGACAAACGCAGAGTCTAGTTGCAATTAGATGTTGGGCAGAACAGTGCAAAATCAACAGCAGCGCATATACCTCAGTGACAGCTCAGATACTAGCAGCAGTTAGAGACTCGGGTAACGGATGTATCATACTGATCACAGTTGATTCAGTTACCAGTATTTAGGTTGCTTTTCAATTGCAAACGTTGCAATTGCTGCAGCAACAGATGAAAAGGGAGTTGCAATGCAGATGCAGTGTTGGTAACAGTTCCGCAGGGTTAGCAACAACACATATCAGAGTTGCGCAGTAGTTGGCAGGCAGCAACACAGTTGCAGCACATATTAGAGTTGTCGAGTAGTTGGTGGGCAGCAGCAACCAGACATCAACAACGTGACAGGAGATAATGCAGAGACAGGGTGTTGCTACAGTGGAAAGCAACTTTAGAACACATTCCTTGCTAGGAGGAAGTGTTAGTTTTTATAGCATCAAATGTGTTCTGGTCTTGAAATTTTGTGAAGAGACTAGAATGCATGAGATCTCCAAAACCCAGAAATCATTTCTGGAAATACCACCTAGAAATGACTCAGCTAAATTATTAGTCAGTTTTTAAATATTTCGTAAGTCTAAACTTAGGGAATATGACTAATTAATTAGAATTAATTAAGTTATGGTGTTGGTGTTCTAGAAACTCACACAGATCGACTTTAAGTTAATCCTAGACATCAATTAAGATACAATCTTATCCCTTGAAGTCTCAATAGAAGGTTATAAGAAGAAGTCGATGGGGCTTGGAGAAAACACTTGAGAAGTTTGATTTCACTGGCAAATTGAATTCCTTAGTAGCAACAGTCAGTTGTCGAAGAGAGAGCTGGTGAGATCGAAGCAGTGAGAGAGGGGCTGGGACAATGAAGACGGAGGAAGAATTCTAGATCCGGTGAGTGCATTTGCAGAAACGCAAGTGAGCCACAGTGAGGCTAACGCAAAGCAGCGCAATAGCCTCTAGAGGCAATTTCGAAATCGCTGGGGAGAAGCAAAGTTTCAATGCCAAAAGTTGGGCAGAGGTTCCAAAGGCTAGGAGAGACATTTTCCGAGATAGCAGCAGACCAAACTGCTTGAGGAGAAGTTATTACGAGTTGAGTGCAGAAGTGACTATGCTAGGGTGACATAGTGACTACGCAAAGCCAGTTTCGACGACTCAATTTGAGATGAGGTCAGAGCTCGGATTTTCCTGTGGAGTGAGGAAATTCCTCACTAGATTTTTCTTGCCAGTTTTTCTCTATAGGATTTCCAGTTTTGGCACCTAGTTGTGCTCAAATTATTTCACTGTTGCATAATAAATAAACCCTCAACTGTTGCACCAGTTTTCCCAAGTTGGGTTTTTCCGGGGACTTTGGTCCAAAAATAACTGTGTCAGTTTATATGTTTGTGCTAGTATTTATTCCAACATTTATTTCACCCGCAGTTTATTTGTGTAGGTTGCAATGTGATTGATTCAGTATTTGTTGTAGCAAAGAGTAAATAAATTGTTAAACATTGATTTAACAATTAGGAGAATTATTTCCAGTTGCTGCAATAGGATTTGGATTCCCAAATTTTCACAATTACCACCCCGTACAGACATCCCAAGGCTTACAGGGATGAGATTGAGCAAGCCATTCATGAGTTGTTGGCACTTGGGCATATTAGGCCTAGCTCTAGCCCTTTTGCCTCATCAATTGTCCTGGTGAAGAAGAAGGACTGGACATTACGCATATGCATAGATTACCGGGCCCTCAACAAGAAGACCATGAAAAACCCCATCCCATGCATATATGATCTGAGAGGGGCCAAGTTCTTCTCCGAGATAGACTTGCATTCACGGTACCACCATATCAGAGTGAGGGATCTGGACATCCCTACGACAGCTTTCAAGTGTCACTATGAGCACTTTGAGTTCTTGGTTATGCCCTTCGGGCTAACCAATGCACCTGCCACTTTCCAATCCCGCATGAACCACGTATTTCGTGGGCAGTTGTGGAAATTTGTGTTGGTGTTTTTCAATGACATCTTGTTCTATAGTGGCAAATAATGGAGTCAGTTTGTAATCTTCTTGTTGTCCATTAAGACATACCATGTTGAATTTTCCTCTGTTCCATCCAAAAAACACATCAAGATTGCAATGTATGTCAGGGTTGTTGCTTTCCTCATCACAATTGTTCCATACCTCAGGTATGAGAGATGGGGATCTCTCTAGTTCTGTTTCTGAGTGCATAATTTGTGTTAAATATTTCCTAAAATTGTTGTCACAGTGTCCTCCCTCCAATTCTTGATAGAGTCTCAATTTTGTGGGGTTAGCAGAGTTGTCCCTTTCAATTTATGTGTTGCTCTCTTTCTTGGAATTAGTTGTTGTATCACCATCAAATTTATCGTTGATACACTCCTCATTAATCTGCTTGAATGGCTTCACTTCACTAGGATTCTCTATTGTGATACCAGTGTTGGCATCATCAGATTTTGTACTAGGGAAATCCTCTTGAGAAGTTGATACCTCATCACCAGGGGTGGCTTTAAAAACCATAAATGGTTGTTTCATGCAAATGTTGACTTCACTATTAGCAAGGACATCTTGTCCTGGGGTCATTCCATTTTCATCTGTCTCCAAAATTGTTCGAAGCTATTTCTACTTCCTAATTAGTGAACATATTACTATTTTCAAAATTGATTGCAGCATCAACAATTTCCTCAGCCATGTCGGGTTCCGATTTTTTATAATTGCAGGTACAGCCTATTAGGCCTTTTAAAGTGTTGTTCTTTGCTTGTGTGTGGTCATGCATACTATCCACCTTGTAACCAGCTACATTACTTGCATGCTAGGAAGCACTAGGCTTTGGCCCAACCATCCTATCAACACTGCCCCTTCTTGAACCATACAATATATCAAAGCCAAACAACTGTTTTTCATGGTCTGAATAATAAAATTTGTCTTCAGGCTCTCATGTAACTGTTTTTTCCAATGATGATGCCCTACAGGTATCATTTGTCTTTGGAGTCAACAGAGATCATACCCTTACTTGCACAAGGTTTTTATTAACAGTCAAGCTAGAAATTCCTTACTGAACAAAAGGAGAAGACTCCCCTCTTTGACCAATAGACTTTTGAGACATTGCCTGAAGAGTGCAAAATGGCTTTGTTGTAGGTTGTGACGTAGTGGCCATTACATTTTGTTGTTTGCCCTTACCACAATTTTTGGGCCTATCTTCATACTTAATGTCACAGAATGCTTGAAAGGTTAGGGTTGCTCGAGTACCCTCTTCTAGCATTTGATATTCCCTCCAATAATTTGAAGTATCTTTAAATTGTTTTAGTGGCCCACAATTTGCCTTTTTTTCACTCATCTAGGAATTGGGGAAGCCAAGGTCTCTGACTGGCTATCCTAGTGCTAGTCTGTCCAGGCTCAATAGGAACATGGTAATTGCTACCCACATTATTCTCCAATTGAGCAAGAAGCTGAGTTATCAGCTATTGGTTCTGCTGACACTGCTTCTAACATTCCTCCATTGAAAATTTCCTTGAAGATAATGGTCAATGACATTAACCCAATTGCTCACAGGCTAGCAGTGTGAGCCAGCTCTAATACCACTGTAGTGTCCTAGGGTAATTTTTTGCCCTAAGGTTGTACTTGGACTAGGGATTTTTTTAATAAATCAAAAACAACAATGCACATTATCTAATAGTAGGTGTCCATCAATGTAGTGGACCAACACTACAAAAGTTTTCAACAGCAATTTGATTCTTCAATAAACCATAAAGAGTTAGGGTTGACTGCCAAATGAACAGTATAACTATTCAGTTAATAATCCACCATGTATAAACCCAACT
Organism: Pinus taeda; assembly: GCA_000404065.3. Taxonomy (NCBI): domain Eukaryota; kingdom Viridiplantae; phylum Streptophyta; class Pinopsida; order Pinales; family Pinaceae; genus Pinus; species Pinus taeda. The sequence continues at coordinate 114,542 of APFE030432434.1, read as the reverse complement.
ATAATTACAATATTCAACAGATCAGCATCCCAACTGCAATTTACTAGCTAGGCTTATCCAATCCTATTGTCACTATAGTAACTAACCACTTACTGTCTACTATTTTCTCAAATTGTTCTGCTTCAACTCTCATGTTGTTGAGAGGACTTGTGTCAGTCCCTTCATATCTGAATTTCCTTGTTGCTGGAGTGGTTCCTTAGCCTATAGTTACGTTGATATGACTGTTGTAGCAAACTGTGGTCTTGGAGGTTGGGCTGGATGTTGCACTGTCCAAACCTGATGCCTAGGCTGGCGATGAATCCTACTATGATTCCCAACAAGTTTCAGGGCGGATCCTTGTTGTGTCAACCCTGCCTATGATTCGTTGTCAGAATCAGGTCCTGAGGCCCTTAGCCCTGCGGTCCTATAGCTTTGCGGCCTGCCAATGCCTTGCTCCCCTCAGACGAATCGAAATTACCCACTGACACAGAATCTACCTTCAAGGCTCCTTTAAATTTCCTGAGTGTACTTCCAAAACCTTAGTTATGCCTCTGTTGTCCTATAATAGCCTCAAACTGTCCCTCAACGAATTACAAATAAACTTCTATTGTCTGGAATCAAGACACGGGCCAAATCCCTTTAAGCTAAATAGAGAACCAAACCAAATTCCATGACTTGCCAAGATAAATGAAACAGGAAATGAATGAAGAATGATGACTAATTAGGGTGGAACCTTTCACCACCAAAATTAGTAGAGGGGACTAGCTAGGGTGGAATTAACTCCACTGAAACTAGACAAGGAGAAGGGGTCTTAAAACCCTCAGAGCCTCAGGCTCAAGAAAAATATAGATATTCCAATACAAATTGATGATCCAATTTTATTCCAACTCTCTTCTATTTATAATTTTCTCCATGGGCTCCCAAATGTAAGGGGTTGTGAGTGCAACCCCCAATTTTGCATGTTTTTCCCCAGCTGACCCAACTTTTGCACAACATTGCCCCAACATTGGAAAAATTGAGTTTTACCCCTTTATCAAGACTATAGCCTACAGGGTCAGATAGGCTATTTTGTCCTTCCATGGGAAATTAATCAAGAAGGGACGTTACATAATGTATTGAGTATGCAGAATGCATAAACAGTGCATGTGTTAATGGTACAGAAGAATAGGTGAAAATATGGGGTGGGAAGTGAATGGCCTCTTGGTCTAAGAGATAATTGCCTTCTTGCATAAGATTCTAGAACCCAACAAACAGAAGTGAAAACATGTAGAAGAATGGCACCTGGCCAACAAAAAGAAACGCCCTGATGCAACTTAGAATGGATATGATGATCATTATTCAAAGACAGATTTTCACCATCCAACGTCTGCGCAATATTAATTAAGGGATTTTTCATATTTGTCCTCGTATCTTTAATAATCAAGAACAGAGGCTCCCACAAAAGCTTCATTGCATTATGCATTTCAAATGCTTTATTAAATGCATCAAACTGTAGATCACAAACCTGAAATAAGTTGGCAGCCAAGATAGGAAAGTATAGTGACCCCAGTTCCCACAAAAGTGAGCATAAATCATCGCCCATACAGAAGGACTTTTTAAAAATGCTGTCCAAGGGACTACCTGCAATATATCAATAGATTTACATCATAAATGAAAAATATTAAAAATTACCATAAACAAGTGAGCTTCCCTGTATGTGGCATTTATAACTTGCTAGAATAAAACCACTTGTTTTCTTGGAATGTGTTTAAACTAGGCCTCAAACAGTACAATTGGTAAGATATGACAATAACTTCTCTTAGAAAGTTATTTCACACTAGTATTCGAATTTATTGTCAGCTACATCATAGAATATGCATGTTTATAACTGTACATAACATAATTTCAAGTTTAAATAAACAATGTGCCAGAAATATTTTTCCTTAAAAATCAATAATATGCAAAATTGCAAATGAATTCAAAATTGCCCTAAAACTCAAAATCTTTGTAATATGCCTAACTGTCATTACTTACATTAATAATTAAAGCCAAATAGTGTTCATTAGGTAGTCATGTTTCTTGTGTCTTGAGCCGTGTTGAAAAAATCAGTATCGGCAAAATATTGGCGAGGGTTCAGAAAACGTCTAATTAGCAATATCGGCGAAAATATCAACAAAATATCGGCAAATATCGGCAAACATAAAAAATGCATTATCTATTCATTTTTTTCAGATTTTTAAACATATAAAACAATAACATGAAATAAACAGTGGCACATAAATATGAAGAAAGCACTAATATATATAATGTAGTCGATGTAAAATCAAAATGCTACATCAAAGGGAATACCAAATCCTGCTAATCCTTGATAATTGTCCAATCAAGGACTCAAATGTGGAGAACCAATACAAAATAACATCACATATATAAAAGTATCTCATCATCATGAGTTATAAACTTATATGTAGCAAAACAAATACAACTAGCAGCTATCTATCTAAGATCAATGCCCTCTCCCTAGCAGCTATCTTTCGGTCTTTTTCATCAATTGCTTCAAGAGCTTTTTGTATAACCTCTGCACTAGAAATTGTACAAGGCATTACATCATGTTCAGGGAGTCTAGCCAGATAGTATTTCAATCGCATAACCCCTTCTACCATCTTGGTCCCACATAATTTGCATGATAGATATGCCCAATTTGTCCCACCATCAGACTCCCCATCCTCCCAAAAAAGGGTCCATGGCTTTTGGCATATTTGTAGTGAACTAATTCAAACCTAGGGCACTAAAAATCAAAAAAGTGGCATTAAACACCCCAACACAAAAAATAATAAGTAATAACCACCTCATTTAAAAAAAAAAAAATTACTACATTATTTGCAATGCGAATGAAAAGTGGCAATAAGAGGGTGCATAAGAAAGTTAAAAAAAAATGAAGCTTGTTGTCCAAATATGGGGAAAACCCTTGCATTGGCTCATGGGCATGAAAATCATAGCAAACGGAAAAAAAAAAAACAAAGAAGCAGAATGTTGGTAGGCAAAGAGGCAAGCAAGCATAACCCTCAATCTATGAAAAAAATCATTAACATAGGGGTTTTTAAGAACATACCTGTTAAAGGAAGAAATTAAGTTTGTCTCACTGTTTTTCAATCTTTGATCTACAAAAAAATCTTGGTTGTGATAATGGTTGTTTGATCCTCAATCCCTCCTTGACAACCACCACAAAGCTCTTCCCCTTCCTTTTCCAAGACTCAGAAACCAAAATGAGCAAATGAAATGGCCAAATTCCCTTTTCTAGTCGCGGCCCGGCCTGCCTAGAGATTTTTTCTATCGTCGCGCGATATTTTGCCAAGATATCGGCCATATTTCGGAAATATCGCGATATTTTCTTGTCAATATTTCAGCTCACCAAAAATATCGCGATATTTCCGAAAATCATCAATATCTCGACGGTATTATCAACACTAGTCTTGTGTATATTATTGTCTTCTTGATTGTGTACTACCATACTTTTATAGCTGAAGAAACTTAGTTTAGTGAACATGTATTGTAGTACTTTACCAATTTTGAGCTAAATCTATTGTTCTTTTGGGTGATTTGGTCCAGATTGATCACTCGCGTATTTGATTATAATATACTGGAGACTTAATCAAAGATGATCACACTCCTGCATTTTTGTAGCCCTTTGTGCGTGTGCAGATATGTATATTAGTTTTCCAAGGAAAGCCTTGTGGGATCCCCCTCTTCCTTGGAATATCTAGATGAAGGGCAGCTCAACGATGAACCACAATAGCAGGCAATAACCCAAGAAACTTGACTGGATTTGAACCCGTAACCTATGGCCTCCCATCAACGATATGCCTAGGGAAAATGATTCAACCACTTGAGCTAACTAGTCAAGTTTCTTGGGTTATTGCCTGCTATTGTGGTTCATCGTCGAGCTGCCCTTCATCTAGATATTCCAAGGAAGAGGGGTATCCCACAACACACACACACATGAGTGTAAAGTATGTGTGTAGTTGCATCAATCCTCATTTTATTCTTGCATACTTGTCTCGTCTTTACTTATATGTGAATATCATTGCATTATTGTGACTATGGTCATATCAAATGGTATTAGAACCTTGGGATTGGCATATTTCGAGAGCTTCATAATTCATTTCCTACTTTGGGATCTCCTTCATTGCCCTAGATCCTATTCTTTTGTTTATATCAACATTCAAGAGGGTCCCTTGATACCTATTTTGACTATTAAAACCAGAAACGTAGATGCTCCATGGATACAACGGCTAGTAGGTCAGTGACATAGTGCCTACTTTCTCATTATGTTGGGAAATCACCCATTTTCACAAGGTCATCAAGAGATACCCTTTCTAGTTGGTTCCATCTTAGATCGCCTCCCAAGCCAAATTGAGCAACCAAATGTCATTACTAGATATCTCTATTTGAACTTAGATGTTAGAAAATCTCTTGGCAATAGTGTTGACCACACCTATGTCAACACCCTAAGAAGCAGAGTACATGTCAGCAAATAAAAAAATTTCAAGATCATCTTCATCATGCAGCTTCCAGATTATCATTGTAATCCAAATTCTGGAGCCCTATGAGCCTTTATTGTAAAAATGATGCTAGTATGACTATGAAGCCATGTAAAAACATCTAGGTAAGTCTTTGATTCTTGGCAACAAGTTTCACTCTAGGAAGTTTTATACCCTCTTCCCATTATTCGTGTTTCAAAACCCAAATAATTGACAGAGTTTTTCTCCCACACATACCCCAAAGCTAGAGTGGCCCTAATGGTAAGGTCTTAAGTGTGTTGATTTGGGGTAGCATCGGATGTGCTCTAGCCATGAAAATTGATCGAGAGACTAAAGCACATGAGATCTCCAAGACCCAGAAATGGTTTGGGCAGATTCTAACCAGTTTGGGAGATATTAAATAATTAATATCTTTAATGGAGTTCCTAAGTCTAAACTTAAGGAAAAATAAAATATTAATGGGTATTAATATAAAATTGGGTTAGAAGGTTTCAAAAGTCATGGATCAAGCCAAATCTAATATTAGCCGTTGCTTATAGATTTAATCTCCGTTGTTGATGGACCAATGAGAAAAGTATAAGAGGAGGCTTGAGGGTCAGTCGAAGAATACACCAGAGTGATCAATCATTCATTTTGCTAGAGCGAGGTTGCTAAGCAAAGTTGAATCAGTGATCCGCAGTGAGGGGCAGTGAGTACGAGGCAGAAAGGCAAGGGCAATACTAGGAGACCAACACAGAAGCATAGAGAGCAAGAGAAGCAGTCAGTCCAGGCTACATAGAGCCCAGCAAAGGCAACGCAGAGCCCAAAGAGACTATGTCATCCATGCAAAGGGTAGAGGGAGTGACACAGAGGCTCTCAGAGGTTGCGCAATGCCTCAAAGGGCTGACACAGAGGGTCCTTTTGCTGACGCATGTTAGCAGAAAGTTAACGCAAAGGCCAGAAGGGCCAGCATTGAGCTTCAGTTGTGTCGGAGAGGGTTTCGTGGGACAGGTTTTCTAAATACCTTTTCTATATATAAAGGTATTGTTGCCATGTATTTTTCTCTATTGAGTGAGCCGGTTAGGCACCCAGTTGTACTCAGATAGACTGCTTAATAATATAACCCTCTAAATAGTTGCACCGATTTTCCCGCATTGGGTTTTTCCGAGAACATTGGTCCAAAATAACAGTGTCACTTGTGTGCTTGTTTTTTTCCAGTTGATGATTTGTAGATGTTGAGACCATACTTGTGTTTATTTTCAATACTTATATGGTTAAATAACTGGTTAAGAAATTAAACAAGTAGGTGAAATAAACTAGGAAGTGCAAGGGGAGATTCTAATACGTTAGAATTTGAATTCCAACATGGTATTAGAGGGTGGTTGCAGATCACAGGAAAAATGAAGGCATCAGCTTCGCAAAGCATTTGCGGCAGGTTCAGTTGTCTCAAGTGACAGAGCTTATCCTTACAGAAAACGACAGAGGAAGGAGTGACGTAGAGGGACTGCGTCTTCAATCTGGGCGGGAGAGAGGCAGCGCAAACACCAAGGAGGGCAGAAACAGGCTCACGCAGAGCCACCCAGAGGCAAGGTGGGTTGACGTAGTTGGTTGAGGGAGTTGTTTTGCCGATGTCGGGATTGCGCAGAGCCAAGAGGCTCAATCCTTTAGTTGCTGGGGCATAGGAGGTTGTGGGTAGTCTGCAAAGCGAAGCTAGTGGGGTATTGTGGTTAGAACAATACTTAAAAAGGGAAGACCAAGGTAGAGGGAGTTGTTGCCAAGGCGGATTTCTAGCCAAGGAATCTGGATCAGTGTTGCAGTTGCACAGACGATTGGAGTGGGGCAACTTGACGTTGGCAAAAGGATTTCCAGGAGGGAAATCGGGACTCAGAAGGAGTCTAGAAGAAAACTTCCAAACGGGAAGTAGAGAGACTCGGAGAAGTTGAACCGAGAACTTCCAGGCGGGAAGTAGAGAGACTCGGAGGAGTCGAGAGCGGAGAGATGGCCGTGAATGGGCTAAAAGATCAGGACAGGCTGGACGAAGCATCCAACTTTGTGGTCTGGAAGGCTAGGATCTTGTCCATTCTAAACAGACATCGCATCCAGGGCTTCGACTTGAGAACGATGGCTATCCCAGTTGACCCGGTAGCAAATGATAGGTACGAGGAGGCAATGGCTAAGGCAAAGTGCATCATCCTTAATGGGGTCAAGGATCATGTGGTACCACATTGCCGAGAAGGAAATGGCAAAGGAGATGCGGGACGCTTTGAAGACATCGTACTAGCATACTTCCGTGAGCCCGTTGCACTGCACCATGCGTCACTGCACACCACCAAGCAACACCACATTCCTCAACATGCCATTATATGCCGGTACCTGTCCTTGTACACCACTGGATACCCCCGGCTACGGCTATGCCATCTTGTATTGTCCTGTGTCCTGCCTGTTTCATGACATTAATCACTCCCCGCATGTACTCAATGCGATGTGAGTCACTCCCCCATGCGTCTCCATGCCCATATGCAGACCAATTCTCCACACTAGATGCTCCTACCCATCTCCGAATGAGATGGCCCAAAGTTGTGTCCCTATCTGTCTACCCACACCCGACCGGTATCATCACCTCCATCGTCGCATCATCATACCCTCCGGTGAATGGATCTTCACTCCAAATCCTCCCTAAAGGATCCAAGAAGTGAATCTCCCTATGTGTCAACAGTGATGCTACCCCTGCGGTGCTCCTCTACTTCCTTTGTGCCCCACACAAAAGTGAAGAATCCCCAACTCCATACAAGGTGCCATCTGGTGGCCTGCCAATGCCACCTCCTCCAACAAACTCCTGCCAAAGTGTGTTAATCACCCCATGATCCTATGTACAAACGTCGTACCAAGTCAACCCAAGAAGCCTGTCCATAAACTGGTTGGCCACTGGTGCTAACTGAAACTCTCCTACGGAGATGGACGCTCAATTGCTAGGTCAACTATACCCTCTAGGTTGTAGTCAACTGGTAATACCTGGGAAATGATAGGTGGTCCCTCCCAGATCCTAATGCCAGTCGAGGCTTCTAACATCCCCAGTGCTTGGTAACTTCTGTTGAGCTCCACCGGGGTCCACTACCATCTCCATAGCCCACTCCACCGAGTACCAACTTAGAATCTCTCACCACCCAACCCCAAGAGAGGGATTGAATGCACGAACTCCCACACAGAACAGCCCTAGCATGCAGGTGTTCCACCCTCTACAACCCAGGTCGTCTCATCTCGCTATCCTAGTCAATACATAGAATCTGACTAGGTAGCTCTGTCTCTCTCTATCCAATGGGCCAAGGTAACCTAATGGTGCTGCTAGCCCTGTCTATGTATGCCCGAAGAGGGTTGCTCTCACGCTCCAACGTGTACTCAGCTGCACAAGTAGGGAATCCAATCGCTCCCCAACGTTATTCAATTTGGTCGTGGACTGGACACAAACCACTCTCATGCCCTCCAACTCCTCGTTCTACTGCAGAATAGCCTCACGCACTAATGCGACCTTCCTTTTTAATGCTAGAAGGTCGGCCTGAAAATAGTTGAACTTCTGTGGGCATCTATCGCCTGTAAACTCGGTCACAACTCCAGATACCTCAGCAATTGTTGGCATCTCGTCCATGGATGAATCCTACTCAATAGATGGCTCTATGTGTGTAGGCTCTATCTTCTCCACCAAGGTATCAACTAGGGCTATCAAAGAGGTCTCTAATAAAGGTGACTCCTGTGCCACATCGGGTATATTGATGTGCTCTTCACCATCCTATGGGCGCTCAACATCATGCTCAACATCCTGCTCAAACTCCTGATATCTAAAGTCAGGTCTCCACCAGTAAAAGCGCCCCCTGGTCTCACCCTCTAATTGTCTATGTCTTGCCTGCTACTTTTCAGGAGATCTAGTGCCATGATCTGGTCATCTTTCCCCACATGATATAGATGGTTGCACCCCCACGGCCTGCTCACCTCTAACGTCTTTGTTGTAAGGGTGAGGATGGGTTTGGTCTGTCACCCTCCTCAATTGGGCCAACCCCTCATCGTCCCAATGAATTCTACCCCAGAATTTATGCAGACTGGATTTCCCTTGAGCCGTGGGTTTGTCTCCAGTTTCACCCATCACTGTGCACTCATACCCAAAGCTTCCATGATCTTTTGGCTAATTTCCCACGGCTGGGCCAAGATCATGCTTTGATACCACTGTAGTGTTCCAAACTAGGAAAAATAGTGCTATGCAAAGCAAACAATAAAAACAACACCATAAAATTGAAACATTCAGTGCACACCCATAAAAAGTCCGGGAATAACCAACAATTGAGCCATTTTATTAATCCAATGGAGCAAGTACAATAGTATGGAGAAATGGTGCACCTGGGCTTGCCTCAATGGCAAGCGTGATCAAGCCTAGGTGGTAATATGCAATGTTGCATTAATCATTATCGGGATAATATCAGCGCAAGGAAAAAATCGAAAAAAAAAAAAATCATAATTATTGAGAAATAATCGGAAATAATCGGGAAAAAATCATTTGGTACAAAAATATTCATTTCTTTTCATTTTTTTTTCAATTTTTTTAATATCTAAACCATCTACAACATAAAATAAATACATTGAGACATAAATATGATAAAAGAACTAATATATAAGATGTTTAGTATCATTTCTAGTGCTAAAATCGCACATAACATTGAAACATGTCCTGAATAGTAAGTTCTGACTCCTCAGTGCCAACTCAGCCTCAAAATATCAACAAAAAATATAATAATGTATCTCATCATGTCATAATGTCATATACAATAAAATGAAGAAAATAACTAAAGTCTAATCCTATTGATTTCCTCTGCCCCTCTTACGAGAAAATGCCACAGCTTTCCCTTTCCCTCTAAATGTAGATGTTGGTGCTGGTGGAGTTGGCAGTGGAGTCCGTTGTGCTCTAAAAGCTGAAGAACTAGAAGTAGGAGCTATAGGAGGTAGACCATGTCCTCTACTAGCGGCAGGGGTAGCCCAGGCAGGTGGTGTCACTTGGAAACATTACAATCTCCCAATCCTGAAATCCTGAAAAACTGATAAGTCTGCTGGATTTTGAATGAAATCTAAAATTCTACTTTCTCCATATGAAATCCAATGAGGCCGGAGCCACTCTCAAACATCCCGAGTCATTTCATGGTAATGTTAAAAATTTAAGTAAAAGGATGAAAATGAAGATTAAAGATCATTAAGCTGCCCCACTCAAAAATTATTTGTTTCTTTCAAAAAAATTGCATTTCAAACATTTAGCATCCCTTATAAAACCACGCTGCCCCGACCCTCGATGATAAATTGGGAAAAAATCGCGTATAAAAAAAAACGCGAGTATTCCTCGCGATAATATCGGCTTCGGGAAAAAATCACGATAAAGCAATAATATCGCGATATTATCGTGATTTTAACAACACTGGTAATATGTCAAGCCCAGATGGCACAAATAACTGCTACAATGATGCCCTACACTGCCCTTGTGAAATTGTGTTATCTACTGCAAAGATTCTGTTGGAAACCCCACCTCTGGTGCTTAGAACATTACGGGAAATTAACCCCGGCCTTTCCACCAAATACCTAGAATAACCCACGAAGGAATTGGCCAAATGTTGACCTCGGAATTTGGCCCAAATTCCCCTTTGCTCCTCTAGTTGTTGGCTGAGTTGGGACCCTTGTTTGACCCCTCAAATCTGCCTAGAACATTCTATAAAATTAGAAGTGTGATCCATTCCCAAAACCCAGAAAAACCTAGAAAGGGTTTCCCTTGGGTCCAACCTTCAAAAATTGACCCTTCACAGCTTGGCCCTCCTCCAATTTCGAATTTTGTTGTTGTGACTAATCCTGTCAATCTCTGCTCTCCGAACTCCAGCAATCCTCCTTAAATGGCCCTCCAAGTGATCTCTTACTTCTCCCAGCCAGCTTCAGCTCTACAATTCCTTCCTCCAACTCCCACATGAGCCCAATGATGGCTCACTGCGCAGGCCCAAGTGACTGTAAATCGAACTACTCTAATGCAGCAACCTCCTACTCCAAAACTCTCCTCGAAGGTTGATCCTCCATTGTAGCTTCAATGCCCAAACTCCCCCAGCAGTTGTTGCTTGGATGAACCCGCAAGCAACACCTGCGTGTTCCCCTTCTGTGTCCTCCAAAAACACGCACTAGGTGAGACAAATGCTGAATGATTTGATTGTGAAACTCCATCAGTTCTCCTCCAAGGTAGTACGAATTGCCTTCCTAGGGTGGCACTTGAAGTCCATCGAAGCAACGGTTGAGATCTTTGCTCGGAGACACTCGTGTGCTAAACAGCACAATAACTCATCTAAGCAGCTCAAGCAACTAAGATTGAGTTCAATATGTCAAAAGATAAGATGTTGAAATGAGGAGAGTTGTCTTCCTTATATAGACTTTGTGGAGCATTTTTCCCTACATTTTCCTTCCATCGTGGGTCCCTCACTTAACCATTGATCTCCCCTCCATGCAAATCGAAGTAGGGAATGTGTATTCTCCTAGTGTGGGTGGCCCCCACGTACAAAAGGAACCACATTGAAATAACTTCTACTAAGTCTAGACTCCTAATAAAATCGAATGGGCCCCATCACCTCCAAAATTGGCCCTAAAATGTACAAATTAATCATGTTCCAAAATAATTTAGGAAGGGACATTACATTGTCCAAAACTTATTTGTACCAAACTTTGGATTGTGCCTGGTTGTTTTATTCTCTTCATTCATTTGTACGATGAAATGTTGTATCAGATGTAATCTTTTCTGCTCCATAGGCCAATTGACCTCACAGAAGATCTAATAAAATTCTGATTCAGATTCAGATTCTCCTCTCAGGTCCACCTTCACCCATAGAATCCATGACAAACCCTTTATTCTAAATTCTAATATATCTCAAGTCACCATACATTCACAGTCCACCTACCAGGATCCATTGTTACCACTGCTCTAAAACCATATAAAATTTCACAAATGCATATGCAAACATATCATAAACAAAACAAGAGATGGAAAGAATAACAAAAGCCAATATATTGGTAATAACATTGCAACTTTGCAACAATTACACCATTGGGCTAGCCCAAGGTAGGGTGTCCATTCATACCAAAGATAATTATGCACATTTAACCAGCTAACCTTATCATTATTTTTTATGTGATCACATAAAACATAATGGTACTTAATATTGGAGTTTGTCGTTTGCTCCTCCAATATAGCTCGTCTGTTGCAAAGTACATGTTTCATTAGATGCATTAACCATAAAGTTCACCACTTGATAGAGCAGCCAATTCCCAGTGCTCTTGTTGATATATACATGATTAAAAATCAACTTTAGACTGGCTAGAGGTGAAAAGTTAAAGATTAGACTTCATAGCATACAAACAATCAAAAAAACAAAAAATCTTGCTCCTCGAAGTCTAGTGCCAACAGAATTGGACCGTATAAAAAAATAACAGTGTAAACAGTTGAATATTGAGTTTTTTTTAAACATATAGCAATACTGTACATTACTTATGTACTACTGCAACATGTTACAAGCATGGAATAAATGAAACTTCATCCCTAATTTTTATCTAACTTCCTGATTAAATTAGTCCACGAGTACATACCCCTGAGGCTGACTTAAGCTCTGTTGCATGTGGACCCAAAGGAGTGCTGCTGGCCAAACTTGGTCCAGATCCACTATTTTCTGAAAGCAGGATAGACTTGTCTCCTGAAATACATTGACAAGATTCTTCATGTCTCACCAAAAAAAAAATAGTCTGCATAATATTGAAGAACAACATATAATGATTGTTAAACAGTTAAAGGAATTAGCACATCACCTAGCATTATTTTGTTCTATACATAGCCTTATCAATACTCTTATGACCTTGAAGTTCTCAACAAAGAGCAAAGATATAAATATATCAAAACCAATACAAAAGTAACCATTTATCTAGAGACAACTATGAGAGTGCAACTTCATGTCATATGTCTTTAAAGATTTCAAAAAGTAAATTCTCCCATGAATTGTCCTCTTATAGAAAGTTAGTGTCAGCATTTTATTTATATATTAATTTTTATTTTACTTATCGTAGATAATTTAAGATTCAAAAGGGATGTATCTCAGCAAAGTTACAAATAGACCAGATTACTAGACATGTTCAAAAATTCTAGGATTGGTAATCCACTGGATTAATTGAGGAATTGGCCATCATTAAACAAAATTTATGCAAGGCATCTATACCCTCAGATACTTATTTAAGCATAAATGTTGAGAACTTTATCTTAACATGTAAGCACTAAGATTTATCTTCTTTTGAGGTTCATGGATTAGCCAATAAATATGTCACATACTGAAGCATAACTTCTGAACATTCTATAATTTCTACCATCTGAAAAAATAGAATATAAAAGGTGTTGAATTTTCTAAAATAGTGCATAGTAAAAACTGATCTTCTGATTTGATAATTACTTTCCAATGATTTCCAATTAAGTTATCTTATGTCACATATATCATTAAGCAATTACACACAGAAATCTCAACAGTAATGCAATGAAAATAGTAAGATCATAAAGAGACAGCCAAGCACAGTGGAGACACAAATTTACCCTAGGAAAATCCAACCTTGAGAAAAACCCAGCAACTTTTCTTCTAAGGAGAAATTATTCTTCGGCAATAATTACAATTCCAAGAGAATTCTAGAAATCTGTGCCACAAATCCAAGCCTAAGATACCAGTCAAACTGTAATATCCCAAAGGAAAATTAACAGTGATAAACAAAGCATGCATAGCAAAAACAACACAATATTAAACACCCGGAAAGATGCCAAAATCTGCAGAGAACTGAGCCATTTTATTATAATAAGAAGGGGATATAATATAAGCTCGGGATGTATGCGCCTAGACTTTCAAGGCAAGCTAACAAGACCCGGGTGATGAAATCAGCTGCTCAACCACTAGTAAGATGTCTGCTCAAATGCTCTGTGCTGGCCCCATAAACTGCACTGCTCGCTGCAAGAAACTGCTGCTAGGTCCACTTTCGGTGCTCAGAAAATTCCCGGAAACTAACCCTGGTCCCCCACAAATAACCCACCAAAACCCAAAACGGGTTTCGCAAAATGCTGACCTCCGAAATTCGGCCAAATTTCCACGCTCTCTTCTAACTGGTGGGCGAATCGACCCTCCAGAAAATAACATTGTTTGAGGTCCCCAAAATGGCTGCAAATCCCAGCAAAATTCCTTCCCGGAACTCCCCACAAGATTCAGATCATTCCAGCACTCAAATTGGCCTCCTCCAAGCACCCACGCGTGGCACGAAATACCCTCTGCACAGGCCCACACAGTCTTTGGTGTTGTCTTGGTGTGCACAGCAAATTACCTCAAATTCAAGCCCAACTAGCACTCCAAAACTCCAAACCAGTTCTTCCAAGGGATGCGTACTTCCTTCTCTACACCCAACCCGCTGGAAAAACTCCACGAGTTACTCACCAATCTCTCGGGCAGCTCCCAAACACGTGTAGATCACCTCCTTGGGTGGCACTCGAAGTCCACCGAAGGTAGGTTGAGATTGTTAAATGAAAATCTCATGTGCTCCACAACACTTGCAGACTTGGCCCTCAGCTCAAGTGTGCTAGGTAAGAGTGAATGTCAAATGATCAAAAAGTGCCAAAATGATGAATGCACCTTCTATTTAGTCTTGAGCCTCCAATTCTCCATGTGGGCCCCATCCATCAATTTCCTCATCTCTCTTCCTCCGTGTGTGCATATTTCCCTTTGGGGTGGCCCCCACCATCCACTAGCAATTCGAATTTCCCTTTTTCCCTATGTTGGAGCCTTCTTTCACCTCATTATTGCAAGTGGGGCCCCACAACCCACTTTTTCCTAAGTTGCAACCCAAAATTGTTCAAAATTGATATTTCACTTAACAACCTTGCTAAGTGGGAATATCACAGTCCTCCTAGCCAACATGTTGTTTGTCCTCAAACAACTACAATGCTGGATGTTGTAGTATAATAGTATTTTCTCACCTTCCCAAGTAGCATCCTCATCTGGTAGCTTCTTCCATCTGATCAAGAGCTCCTTGATGACTCTACTCCTCAATCTTCTCTCCCTGCTCTCCAAGATAGCCTCAGGCTCCAAAACTAGATGCCCATCATCATCCAGTGGGGGTAACTCGATGGCAGCTATCACATGCTATCCTAGTACATTCTTGAGGCATGAAGCGTGGAAGATGTTATGCACCTTGCTCCCAGGCAAAAACTCTAACTTGTATGCCACTTGACCAACTCTCCTGGTTACCTGGTATGGTCCATAAAATCACAGTTGCAACTTCTCAGCCCCCTTCTGTTTCAGTGTAGATTGTCTATAAGACTAAAGGCGCAAGAAAACTAGGTCCCTCACCTCGAAGTGTCTCTCAACCCTGTGTCTGTCTGCATACATCTTCTATTGATTTTGCATTGTTTGCAAGTTATCGTTGAGAGCTTTAAGGATATCTTGGCTCTCCTGTATCCAATCTTTAGCCCTTGGGGTCCGAATGTCTCTAAAAGCACGGTCAGCAAAAGATAAAGCATCATATTCATATAAAGCTCGAAAAGGTGACATACCGATGGACATGTGATAGGTAGTGTTGTAGCAATACTCCCCCAAGTGAATCCATCTAGCCCAAGCATGTTGTTGCCCCGTCAAGTAATTCCGCAAATAACCCTCCAACCATTTGTTAACTATCTCGGTATGCCCGTCAGTTTGGAGGTGGTAGCTAGTACTGGTGTGAGCTTTGTGCCCACCAACCTGAAAAGCTACTACAAGAAGGCCCCCATAAAACGACTGTCCTTGTCACTCACCATGGTCTTGGGGAGACCATGCAACTGGAAGACCTCCCTGAAGAACAACTCCACAACCTGCGAAGCAGAGTACTTAGCAGGAATGGCGAAGAAATGGGCATACTTCGTCAATCTGTCCACCACTACGTATATGCAAATGTGGCCCTACACCGTGGGAAGCCCTTTGATAAAGTCCATTGAGATACTCTCCCATTTCCCCTGCGAAATAGCGAGTTGTTGTAATAACCCAGTTGAACGAGTTAACTCCCCTTTGTTCCTCTGGCAAGCCTCGCACTCTTGTACATGCCTCAACACATCCCCCTTGAGGCCCTTCCACATGAAGCGTTCTCTAACTGTCCTGTAGGTCTTCAAAAACCCCTGGTGTCCTAAAAGTGGTGAATCATGCGTTATGTGAAGGATTCTCTCCCTCAACTGTCAACAGGACAGATTTATAAGATAGGATCTTGCAAGCAGGTCAGCAGGATGTCAGGTATATGGAGATTGTGCACAACTTGCAGCAGAGTTCAAGAAGTGGTACAGATACAAGTACATGTACAGGTGGTGGTATAGGTATAGGTATAGGTGGTGGTACAGGTACAGGCATCGGTAGTAGTATAGGTACAGGTACAGATGCAAGTGCACAGGATGTGGACTATTGTCTCATGCCAAACAGCAGTGAGCTAAAGAAGGTGATCTTGAGGGAGTTTCATGCGAAACCATATTCGAGTCACCTAGGTTATTAGAAGACACTGACTGTAGTGAAGAAATTCTATTATTGGCCGAATTTGAAGAGAGACATACCAGAATTTGTGGCTAGGTGCTTGGATTGTCAGCAGGTGAAGGCAGAATGTAAGCATCCAGGTGGACTGCTACAACAAATTCCAATTTCAGAGTAGAATTGGTAGGTCATTTCCATGAAATTTATCACAGGTTTGCCGAGGACAGTGAGACAACATGATTCCATTATGGTAGTAGTGGACAGGTTGACAATGGTAGCACACTTCATACCAGTGAAGTCTACATTCTCAGCGAGTGATGTAGCACAGGTCTTCATCAGGGATCTAGTCAGATTGCATGGAATTCCAAAGAATATTGTGTCAGATAGGGATGCGAAGTTCGCTTCCAAATTTTGGAAGGAGTTATTTGCAAGTTTGGGCATAGAGCTGGCCTTCAGTACAGCTTATCATCCACAGATAGATGGACAAACAGAGAGGGTCAACAGGATATTGGAGGATATGTTGAGGATGTATGTGATGCATCAGCGGCAGAAGTGGGAAGAGTACCTTCCACTGGTATAGTTCGCTTACAACAATGGGTACCAGGAGTCACTGAGGATGAGTCTGTTTGAGGCATTGTATGGGCGAAGTTGTAATACTCCCATCAGTTGGAGCGATCAAGTTAACAGGCTGTTGATTGGACCAAACATGTTGGTAGACATGGAGCGGGAAATGCAAGTAATCAAGAAGAATTTGAAAGCAACACAGGATAGACAGAAGAGCTATGCAAATCGAAATAGGTTGTTCAAGGAGTTCCAAGTTGAAGAACAGGTGTACTTGCGAATCAAACCGAAGAAGAGCTCCTTGCAGATTGGATCATGTGCCAAGATGGCACCCCAGTTTTGTGGACCTTTCAAGATTATTGAGAGGATTGGGCCAATAGCCTATCGACTTGCATTGCCTCCGACAGTGAAAGTCCATGATTGTCATTGTTTAAGAAGTATGTTAAAGATGTTGATCATGTGATTGACTGGTTTGTATTGCAAGTGGAACCAGAAGGAGAATTCTAGCCGGAACCGCAGTGTATTTTGCAGAGAAAAATACTCATGCTCCGGAACCGAGCAATGAAGCAGGTTAAAGTGCAATGGAAGCACTTTGGGCCCGATGAAGCTACATGGGAGATGGCGGATCATATGCGGGCTATGTATCCTTACTTATTCACTGGTTGAGCAGATGTTTTGGTATATGTTTTTGGTACATGTTTTGGTGATGTTTGGTTTATGTACATATGTGTATGGATGTAAATACCGCCATGAACTATGTTATAGAGCTCCAATAAGCGGTATGGGTGTTATATTGTTATGATGTTATACTTGTTATGTTGTTATGTTGGTATGTTTCTCAGCAGGATGATCATTGTAAATATTGCATCGAGCTAAGTTATAAAGCTCCATGGACAGCATGTTTTGCTTACAGCAGCTTTGTTGGTTCTAGGTGTTGTTGAACCCCGAGGACGGTGCTCCCCTAAGGGGGAGGGATTTTTAACAGCCCTGGCGAAAAATTCCATGTAATAAAATTTAATAAAAGAAAAATAAGAACCACGGTTGATGGGACACGTATTCGAAGCTGAATGTTGGGCAAAAGCATACTGATGGTGGCCACTGGTGATTAATTAATGGCTAAGGAAATTGGTAAAGGCAATGGCAAAGGCTTTGGAAAGGCAAAGTGGCATTTTGGCACATTTATTTATGGAAATAATGGAAATTAAGAGAAAATGGAGGTGAAAAGTCACAGGTTGCATGTGAGGAGGAAAATGAAGGAAAATAATGAAAAATGAAGAAAATAGAGGCCTCATTAATAAAAAGGCTTCTAAGGATCAGTTCAAAGGCTTTTGTCAGTTCAGTTTTGGAGCTCCTCCCTATTCTCTCTCTCTCATACTCTTGGACACAACGTTTTCTCTGTAAAAGGTTGCTAGTTGAGCATCCTAGATTTGTATTCAGAATTTTCTCCTGCATAATAATAAACCCTCAGAGCTACTGCATTGGTTTTCTCACATTGGGTTTTTTCGGGGACTATTTTGTCCAAAAATAATTGTTCTATGTATCTTGTTCTTTGCTCAATTTCCTTGTTTCATGTAAATAAAATTTAAAGTAGTGTAGGTTGCAGAAGTAATTTGCTTCAGTATTTAGAGAATAACTTGATGAATGTGTATTAAAATCAAGTAGGTGAAGTAGATTCAGGTTTGCTGCAGTAAAGGCTCCTTGAGGATTAGGAATTTTCACATGGTATCAAAGGATTGATTTTGAAACAGGAAGAGCAGATCCAACGTTGAGCAGAGAGGCCGAAAGCTGCACTTGGCAGCAATTTGAATCCCCTTGAAGGGATTGCGCAATCCTTGCCGGGAAGCAAAGATTCCGAGGAAATCTCTCTCTGAGAGAGTCAACGGAGAGGTACGATTTCTAGGTCGAGAGTTTGCAGAGGTACAGGGAGTGACGCAGAGCCTCAGCGCAGTGCTCGAAAGGCGTAGTTTTATCGGGGCAAAAATCCATCGAAAAAGAGCGAAGACACATAGAAGGGGAATTTTCTCCTCAGAGAACTTTTTGCCAGAAAGTTCGAATTTTTCACTTGCTAGGCAATTGAGCAGTGACTAGAGGAGTTAGTTCGACAATGGGGTGAGATGGCACTGGATAGGCTCAGAGAGCAGGACAAGTTGGAAGGAGCATCCAACTATGTCATTTGGAAAACCAAAATCTTAGTTGTTCTAGAGGAGTATGATCTTGAAGGCTACGTCAAAAGTGTTGTGGTTGTTCCTGCTGACAATGATCAAAGGAAGAATTACAAGGCCAAGCAGGGGAAGGCAAAGAGGCTCATTCTCGATGGAGTTCAAGATCATGTGGTCTCACACTTGCAAGGCAAGGATACAGCCTGAGAGATGTGGGAAGCCTTGTCTTCTCTATATGAAGGCTCTTCCAAACAGCGGAAGATGTACCTAGAACAAAAGTTGCAGCGAACATTGATGCAAAAGGGAGGAGTCAACTCCTATCTTCAATATCTTCAGGACACCAGAGACTAGCTTTCTACAATGGGGTCCACTCCTCAGTCTACTAAGATGGTAAGGATAGCCCTGAACGGAATCTCAGATGAATGGCAAGTCTTCATCCAAAGTATATTGGGCAGGGAAAGACTACCTTCATGGGAGGATATGTGGGCAGCTCTTCAACAAGAGGAATTAAGGAGGAACCTAGTCAAAGTCAACCTCAATGGAAGTAGTGGGAGTGGCACAAAAACCAAGGAGGAGGAGGAGAACACGCCTCTAGCATCAAAGAGGCAGCAAAAGCAGAAACAAAAGAAGGACATTTCGAAGGTGAAATGTTTCAGATGTGGCAAGATGGGCCACTTTACATCCCAATGTCCTTTGAAGCAAAAGGATAAGGATGAGAAACATGCAATTCCTTGCTACGAGAGCCTGGGATTTAGCAATAGCGAGATGGACTTAGTGTCAGATGATGCAGTGGATCTTTTGGAGAGACAAATCCAGTAGCCGGAGACCAGAGACTGATCAGTGCAGAGCAAGATTGGCAATTGTGCAGAAGTCAACAGTAGCGCAGAAGATTCAGAGGGTCGGAGACTAGTAGCAATCGAATTCCAACATTCATGGTATTATGTTGAACACAGTTAAGTTCAGTTAATTTTGGATGTTTTTCAATTGCTTCTCTCAGCAACTAAGTTGTAGTACGAATGCAGGGTTAACAGTGGCAGTGTTAGCAGCATAACAAATGCAGCATCTGAGAGGGAGCTATAGTACAAATGCAGCAATGGCAATGGCAGTGTCATGGGCAATGTACAGTAGCAGCAGCAGCACAGCGCTGGTGGCAGCAACAGTTCGGAAAGGAGATGCTTCAGAGATAAAGCAACATGCAGTTAGACATTGTTGTTAGAGCACTTTCCTCTCTAAGAGGGAGTGTTAGTTTTTGGTAGCATCGTAAGTGCTCTAGCCTTGAAAGTTGGTGGAGAGGCTAAGGCACATGAGGTTCTAAAGAACCCAGAAACTGTTTGGTGAAATACCACCCGGATTGTATTTTATTAAAATAAATAATTAATATTTTTAATGGGGTTCCTAAGTCTAAACTTAGGAAAATCAAAATATTAATGGGTATTAATCAAAATATAGGTGAATATGATCTAGAAAGTGGATCAAGTCAAGTTTTAATCTTAGCCGTTGATTAGAGACTTAATCTCAGCCGTTGAAGTCTCATCAGGAAAAGTATAAGAAGGAGGCTTGGGGTCCAGTTAGAAACACACATAGAGATTGAGGAAATCGATTTTCTGAGGTGAGAAGTTTTCAAGGAGGAAAAATGATTGGAGAGATCTTGCAGCAAAGGGGCAATGAAAATTGAGAAGGAATTCCCGGAGAATACAAGGCAGAGAGAGGACAGAAAGACATCCAGAGGAGGGCTAACGCTGGCCTACACAATGTTGACATAGAGGTAGCGCAGTCAGTGAAGGGAAGTTGAGTTTCTATAGAGAGAATTCGAATTTCAATTGTCGGAAGCCAGGGTGTGAGATTGGAGGCAAGAAAGTCGATTTCTCAGCTAGCAGAAGATCCAAAGCAGAGATGTAGCATAATACCCAGGAGGGGTCACGCAGAAGTTGCCCAGGGTGACATAGTTTGACGCGGAGGCCATCAGAAGGTGATGCAGAGCTCCCCAGGGTTGAGGATTAGTCATTGATTCTCTAGTGACAGGGTGAGATCATTTCACCAGTCTTTTGTCCAGTATATTCTCTGTAAAGGATTTCTAGTTAGCATCCTAGATTTGTATTCAGAATTTTCTCCTGCATAATAATAAACCCTCAGAGCTGCTACATCGGTTTTCCTACATTGGGTTTTTTGGGGACTATTTTGTCCAAAAATAATTGTGTCCTATGTATCTTGTTCTTTGCTCATTTCATGTAAATCAAATTTAAAGTAGTGTAGGTCGCAGAAGTAATTTGCTTCAGTATTCAAAGAATAATTTCATAAATGTGTATTAAAATCAAGTAGATGAAGTAGATTCAGATTTGTTATAATATGGGTTCCTTTAGGATTAGGAATTTTCACAGATGCATCGCACTTTACACAAAGGTTGGGTGAAGTCTAGAAGTCCCAATACAAGACAACTACTCAAGATCTATTTGAGGCGATCAAAAGCCTCTTGCGATGTAGTTGTCCAGTCAAAGACCCCCTTCTTCATCAGATCGGTGAGGGGAGCTGCCAACTGAGAGAAGCCCTTTACAAACTTCCTGTAGTAAGTACAGATGCCCAAAAATATCCTCAACTCTGTCACATTTTGGGGCTCCATCCAATCCCGGATGGCCCTAATCTTCTCCTCATGGACCCTAACACCATACTCCCTAATGATGTGCCCAAGGTAGACCATCTTTGTCAAGCCAAACTCGCACTTAGACAATTTCGCATAGAACTGCTACTCCTCCAAAATGCGCAACACTGTCTCTAAGTGCTACAAGTGCTCCTCGCATGTCCGGTTGTAGATCAAGATGTCACCAAAGAAAACCAACACAAACTTCTGCAGTTGCCCACAAAACACGTGGTTCATGCACGACTAGAAAGTGGTTGGTGCATTGGTTAGACATGTTGATTTCTAAAAGCATCGGATGCGCTCTAAGTCTTAAATTTTGCAGGGAGACTTGGGCACATGTATTCTAAAGAACCCAGAAAGTGTTTTGGGAAATTCCACCCAAAAACAGTGTTATTAAAATAATTAATTATTTTAATAGGACCCTAAGTCTAAACTTAGGAAAATAAAAGAATTAAAGGATATTAATATAAACTGTGGGTGTAACTTCTAGAGCAAGACGAGAATCAAGCAGAAATGATCTTAGCCATTGATTAGCTTCTAATCTGAGTTGTTGAATGTCAACGAGGAGATTATTTAAGGAAGCTTGAAGGTCATTTTGAAGACACACAGAGTGAGTTCAGAAGTTTGATTTTCTTAAGCAAAACAATTGCCAGGAGAATATTGATAGTGAGCTTGTGCAGTGAGAGGCAAGGATAATTTGGTTGGAGAGTCTACTCCTGAGCCAGAATACGCAGCAGAGAGGCATAGAGACACCAGAAGGAGGCAGCGCAGTACCCAAGAGCGCTTAACGCAATGTTGCGAAAACCGCGATCATGATTAAATCGGCGAGGGGAAAAAATCAGAAAAAAAAAAAAACGTAAAACTCGGTAAAAATCGAGAAAAAATCGTAAGTAAAATACAAAAATATTCATTTTTATCAATTTTTTTAATATCTAAAGCATTTACAACATAAAATAAATACATTGACACATAAATATGACAAAAGAACTAATATTTATGATGTGTAATATCATTTTTAGTGCTACATCACACATAACAGTGAATCATTTCCTGAATAGTAAGTCCTGACTCCTAAGTCCCAACTCAGCCTCAAAATATCAACAAAAAATATAATAATATATCTCATATCATGAGTCATAATGTCATATACAATGAAATGAACAAAATAACTAATACTATTGATTTCCTCTGCCCCTCTTGTGAGAAAATGCAATAGCTCTCCCTTTCCCTCTAGATGTAGATGCCAATGGAGTTGGCAGTGGACTCTGTTGTGCTCTAGAAGCTGAAGAACTAAGAGTTATAGGAGGTAGACCACATCCTCTACTGGTGGCACGGGTAGTCTGGGTAGGTGGTGTCACCTCCTCCTCTTGTTGCTCCTCGTCCTCCTCCTTCCCCTCTACGCCTTCCACTACCTCCTACTCTAACCAATCATCGCCAGACTCCATGAGAGGCCTCTCAGCCTCAACCCTCCATGCAGCACTAGTGTCAATCCCATCCAATGAGATGGCGGCCATATCAGGTATCCTCTCAAGTTGCCTCACCCACAATTGAAGATTGTAGTAGACGTAGACCATGTCATTAAGTCACTGGGACTCCAACCTGTACAAAGATCATAAAATAATAATTATAAAAAAAATATTATTTAATGAATTCAAAGAATTAATAGGAAATTGGAATATTTTAATTTTTAACCTGTTGCACTTCTTGTTGTGTATTTTTTCAAATACACTCCAGTTGCGCTCGCATCCTGAGGAGCTACATGTTTCGTTGAGGATTCAAATGGAAAGCTTTCGCAGATGGGGTACTCTGACACCATAGTGAGTCCACCATGCATCTACAACAAAATTACAAATAAGATAAACATAAGAAAAAAACGAAATTTGAAATTTGAAGCAAAGTATGAAGTTATGAACTTGAAGAGACAATGAAATTTGAAACAAACTAAAAAATACCTGGCATTTTAGTCTTCCTATCAATCACACCCATCTCAAAACTAAATGTGCCATATGCCATCCTGTATATCTCTATTTCTTTGGAGATTTCTACACGTTCTGCTGGAGATCGCACCATCCTTTGAACACAGGTTAAGAATCCATCCATGATCTCAACATCAAATAAGAACCCACATGGATAAGAAAATGCGGGGTTCAAGTAGATTCCTACAGCATGAATGGGACAATCAATCACTCATCAATCATCAATCACTTCCCATAGGAGAAGTTGTTTCTGAAACCCCTCATCTCCCTTATCATCTTAGTAGGCCCGAAAGGATTCTTTGGCCCTGTCCATGGCCTCAACAAATAGCCCATTGCGGACTTCTCACCATAAACTAATCAAAAAACCTTTACCAAAAGGTTCAGTAATGTTGCACACCTCCTGCGCTCCCGCCCAGAAGTTTTCCTAGTATGAAACTAATATGTATATGGCCTCTCCCTCTAATTTGCGGCTAAATGTCAAAGCACGCCACTCATCTGAAAGAAACATTCTCTTCACATCCTACATAGAATTCAAGAGGGATTGAGGAGATATGAAACTGGTGGCAAACCGTATAATGGCAGGGCGCACCAACTCCTTGTTGTTGGTGAATTTTCTCATTAAACTAAGCACAGATGCATGATTATATATAAATTTTGTAATGTGTTTTGATGAGTCAATAATATCTTTGACAAAGGAATTTTTTTCCTACGTCCTCCAACATCAAATCAATATAATGTGCAGCACAAG
Organism: Pinus taeda; assembly: GCA_000404065.3. NCBI lineage: Eukaryota > Viridiplantae > Streptophyta > Pinopsida > Pinales > Pinaceae > Pinus > Pinus taeda. The sequence continues at coordinate 90,430 of APFE030432434.1, read as the reverse complement.
GTGTCCAAAATAAAGTAGGATGCCTCTCCATAAGCATCTTGCCAACAACAACATAATTTGCAGCATTGTCTGTTATGACTTGGACAACATGTTTTGCACCCACCTCCAAAATAAACACATCCAGCAAATTACATAATAATTTTGCATCTTTGATATGTGTAAATGCATCAACAGATTTCATAAACATTCTCTTTGGGACAATTAACCAAGAAGTTTATAAGGGTTCTCCCATTTGGTTCGGTCCAACTATCTGACATCACAATGCATCCTGTTTGTGCCCATGATAACTTAAACTCCTCCAATCTTTTGGTGCAGTCAACCTTTACATCTTGAAGAATGTGGCCTCTAAAGTCATTATAAGAAGGGATTTTGTACCTTGGGCCAACAATTGCAATAGCATCAACAACAGACTGGAACAATGGATTATTCCTTGCAACGCTGAAAGGAATATCACTCCAAAGGAGAAACTTGCCCAACAACTTGTCAGCTTGTTCTTTCTCCTTATTTTAGGCATTGAAGTGATAGATGGCTGTGTACCAGTCATGGTTCTAGAAACAAAAAATGATGAGGTAGCTACAGGGTTGGTTGTAGACATTGATGTTGAGGTAGAACCAGTGCCACTTCCATATTCACATCCTAACACACTCCCTGCTAGTTGCTTCTTCAGATCTGCTTTGGTCACTTTGTCTTGCTCTAATTATTCCAATGATCTCATGGCTCTTCGAATGATTTCCGTATTTGCATTGGTGCAAGGCCCTACATCATGTCCAGGGATTTGTGCAAAGTGATACTTCAATCTATAAACCCCCCTTGACATATGTTACCTACACAACTTGCAAGACAAGTTTATTTTATCAAACCCTCCATCATGTTCACCAAATTCCCACAAAGGGTCCAATTTCCTTGGCATGTTTGTAACTTAATTGAACTCTTGAGTTTTAATGTAAGATGAAATTTGAATTTGAAACTATGGCACAACAACAATTGCAAATTAAAAAAATAAAAAATAAAAATTACATACATGACACAACACATTGAATTTTTGACAAACAAACAAAAAAAACCTCAACTCAATCCAACAATAATAGAAAAAATGCACATTCAAACCCAATAAAAAAAGATGTAAAAAAATAGAGCACAAGAAAAAATTAAACTAATAAATCTAACAATCAAGTTTTTGCATTTTTGACCAAAATGAACCCTCTCCACTCTATGCAACAAAAATGAAAAAAACACCATCAAATCCACTCAAATCATTGATAATCAATGGGTTATAAAAACCCAAGCAAAAACAAAAACAAAAAACCAAAACGAAATGGCCAAATTTGGTACCCATACCTAGAAACCACGGTTTGCCGAAGAAATTTGATCCAAACACGAAGTTCTCTTGCTTGGGATGCTAAAATCTCCCGTTTTCTCCTCCTCCGCCCTAGTAGACGCTGTCCTCTCCTCCTTAGCTCTCAAACAAGTTTGTTGTCTACTAAAAATGAGAAATAAAACTCATCAATTTGCGTATAAAATGCGTTGTCCTGAAGGGTCGCGATTTTTTCCTTTCAAATCGCGATCTTTTCAGCGAATTTTTCTAAGAAAAGAAAAAAAAAAAAAAAAAAACTTTGTAAAAATCGGGTGATAATATCGGTTGAGTCAAAAAACCGCGATTTTCGCAACACTAGCTTGACGTTGAGCTAGAAGGGCTCACGCAGAGGTAGCGCAGTCCTCCCAGCAGAAATCCGAAAATATGCTGGGGTTGATGTTTGAGCCGAGAGGGTTGACGTTAGAGCTCCAAGAGAGAAAATCGACCCAACGCAAAGATGACGTAGAGCCTTAGAGGCTGACGCAGGACCTACGCAGGGCCAGCGAAGAAATAGTCAGGGACACAATGGTTCAGTTGCCGAATCAATCAGGACTTGCCGAGTAAAGTGAGTAATCTCACAAATTTCTTCTGCGATTTGTATTTCTCTGTAACTGGATTGTTGGGAGAGCATCTAGAGTTGTATTCAGAAAATTAATGCATAATAGTAAAAACCCTTAGAGTTTTTGCACCGGTTTTCCCACATTGGATTTTTTCAGGGATATTTGTCCAAAATGTGAAAATTTCTAAGTCTGACACATCCAAAGTCCCTATTGCATTATCTGGTTTATTATCTCCTACTTGTTCTTTCCATTAACAAGTTATTTACAAATATAAATACCGAAATAAACACAAATGTAGCCTTCACACATATGCAGTTCAACAACAAAAATGAACTGAGACAACACAAGGGACACCGTTATTTTTGGGCAGTCGTCCCCAGAAAAACCCAATGCGGGAAAATCGATGCAGCAAATATCAGGGTTTTATTATTATGCAGTTTTTTGAATACAACTAGGGTGCCGGAAATGGCTCACTCTTCAGAGATTTTCCTAGGCAGAAGTACCTTGCTTCGGAGATAGATATTTCGGCTTATCAGCAACCGGATGGTGATTCCCACAGTGACTTCGATTGTTCCTCAGCTGGACAGCAGAAGCTGCTCCAAGCTTCTCTCTGGAATTGTGTCACCCTCTAGGGAGTGCGTCACACTCTACGGCTCTATGCCTGCCTCTCAGCTCTCAGTTTGCCCCACGAAAACACCCTAGCACAGCCTTTCTGCCCAACGTCAACTCTGCTAGCCTTTGCGTCTGCCTGCGTCAGCTTCTCGGCCTCCTACATCCTCAAAACTGGCCCTCCAAGCCTCTGTATCAGCTCTAGTTGTCTCTGCGTCAGCTTCGGCTGCCTCTGTGTTGTTTCTCCGGCACTATCTCTGCCTCTCTGCTATGTATTCTCGGCCTTTTGTTGAACTTCCCCTCACTGCAACAAATCACTAACTCGATTTCTCAACAAACCCTGCCCCAGAAAATCAGATTCTTGATCAACTTGGTGTGTCTCCAACATAACCCTCAATCCTCCACTTATATGTTTCTTGTTGACGAATCAACGGCCGAAATCAAGTCCCTAATCAACGACTAAGATTAGATTTGGCTTGATCCTCGTTATTTAGAACATTCTCACCCATATTATATTAATACACATTAATATTTTAATTTTCCTAAGTTTAGACTTAGGAACTCCATTAAAAATATTAATTATTTTAATATCTCTTCATTCGAATGGAATTTCCCCAAACCATTTCTAGGTCTTTGTTAAGTTATGGTATGTTTTATGCTTATAACAGTTTACTTCTTTTTCTTATTATATTCCACAGAATAGCAATCACATGTACAGAAAGTAAAGTGTAGATAGAACATTAAACGATCGACAGAAAACAAGCTAAGACAAGAGACACAGGATGTGACGGCTAGCCAGGGACAAACCCCACAATGTGTGGGGAAACCCTTTGATCAAATCTTCTTTTATCTTCAATAATTCAGCAAAGAGAAATAGTACAATAAATTTGATTTATATCAGTAGTAACAAACCCTAGATCAGCAGCATCAGCATTAGCGGCTTCATCATCAAACTAGGGCAGATGATATCTCACAAACCGACCGTTGGATCGGCTTGATTCTACCACCAAAAGTTGCGGCTTCCAGAGGAGGGTCAGATGAACCTATAGCGCAGTTCAGATGAGGAGATCTTATAGTCCACGTAGGTCAAACTTTACTTCTGTAGTTGCAGCTTCAGTTTCGGCAGCTTCGGGCTTCAAACTAGGGCAATCGATATCTTGCAAACCGTCCGTCGGATTGACTTGATTCCACCACCAAAAGTTGCGGCTTTCAGAGGAGGTTCAGATGAACCTACAGCTCAGTTTAGATGAGGAGATCTTCTATTCCACACAGGTCAATCTTTACTTATGTAGTTGCAGTTTCAGTTTCGGCAGCTTCCGGCTTCACATGTGTGAGAGGGAGACCCTCTTCTGCACAGTAGAGAAGAGACTCTTTTCTGCGCAATTTTGAAAGAGAGAGATGTGATGAGATGAGTGAGTCCAAATGAGGAAAAGTCCTCCTGTATTTATACACAACGTTGGTGTTTGAATAAATGCGACTGTTGGGCTTCTGAGCCTACATGAGTTGTAGGTCGGCTTGATAATAATTTCATAATCAAAATAAATTCATATCTCCATGAATACTTATCGGAATCGGATGATCTTCATATCAATCCTACACCTCTCGATGAGAGGAATTTAATAAAAATATTACCAGCCATTAATAAGATTACCCACATGAAGTTTTGCCCTGGTTGCCAATTTTAACAGTCTTGGAGATCTCATGTGCCTTAGCCTCTCCACCAATTTTCATGGCTAGAGCACATTGGATGCTACCAAAAATCAACACTCCCTCTTAGCAAGGAATGTGCTCTAGTAATGCTTCACCATTGAAGCGTCACATTGATCCTTCGCATCAGTGCTTGTGTTGATGCTAGGCCTGTTGCCTCACATCCCTTGCATTGTTGCTTCCACTACTGCTGCCCATGACACTGCCACTGCCACTGCTACATTTGTACTGCAGCTCCCTCTTAACATTCTACCCATGCTGCCCCTAGCACTGCCACTGCTAATTGTTGCACTGCAACTCAATTACAGAGAAGTAAGTAACTGACTTCACTCAAACTCTGACATCTTGGTCAGTCTGGAAGCCTCGTGATGCTGAAGCTACCTCTGTTGCTATCATGTGCTCCCTCGGCTGCTACTGCGTTGTTGCAAACACCTTTGTGCCTCTTGCACTGCTGCAACCTCCACTGTGTTGCCTCAGATTTCAGCACTCTAGCAATGCCATTGTTGCTCCATCACACCGTCCTCCACCCGACACCTGTCATCATGCTACTCTCGTTAAGGGCTCCTATAGCCATATGTGATCAAAGAGTTCGGGCACCTCAATGATCCTGCCCCTAATATGTAGTCCTCCTAACTACAACTCGATGTCACCCCACCTCTTCTCTAGAGGTACATGAGCACTCATGGCACAATCATCATCAGTCTCAACCTCATTCTTTGCCTTAGCTGGAGCTGTCTTTCAATCGGAAGCTTCTCCCTTGCCTTTCTTCCTACGACACTGGGATGCATAATGACCCAGCTCCCCACAATTGAAGCACTTGCCCTTGGAGATATCCTTCTTCTTCCTTTTTCCTTCTTGTCCCGCAGATGCTAGAGTCACATCCTCCTCTTTTTTGACTCAAGCTCCCTTACCACTACTCCCCGCTTTGGTCATCCTCCTAATCTCCTCCTGTCGAAGAGCTGCCCACATCTCTTCCCACCCAATAAGAGTAGCCCTGCCCAAAATACTTTTGACAAATGTCTCCCACTCCTCGGAGACTGCATTCAGGGTAGTCCTGACCATAAACTCTGGATCCGGTGTAGACCCCACAGAAGTAATCTGGTTGCAAATCTCCTGCAACCTGAGAAGGAATGGATCTATCTGCTCCTCATGCATTTGATATGACCTCAGTTGATTCTCCAATAGCATTTTTCGCAGCATAGAAGAGCCCTGGTATAAGGTGGTCAGGGTGTCCCACATCTCCTTTGTCGTGTTCTTCTCAACAATATGCGGTATGACATGATCTTTGCCCTGTTTAAGATCATGCACTTCGCCCTCGCCATCGCCTCCTCATACTTCTCATTCTATGCTAGGTCAACTAGGATAGCCACTACTTTCAAGGCAAAGTCCTTGATGCGATGTCGATCCAGGACGCCAGGATCCTGGCCTTCTGGATGACGAAGTTGGAAGGCCCGTCCTGAGCCCTCAGTCCGTTCACTTTCCATTTCAGGTCCTCTCTGGACTCCCTTTGAGTCCTGATTTCCCTCCTAGAAATCCTCTAACCAGTTGTTGAACCGCTCCTCTCCAATCCTCCTTGCAACCGCAGCTCGGATCTGGATTCCTTGGCTAGAAATCCGTCGGGGTAGTGATTCCCTCTACCTTGGTTCTGTCTCCCTAGACAATGTTCTGTATCAACGGAAACAACGTCCCACCAGCTCCTCAAATCACAATCTGCCCACAACGTCCCACCAGCTCCTCAAATCAAAATCTGCCCACAGCTTCCCACCAGCTCCTCAAATCACAATCTGCCCACAGCTCCCCAAGCCCTGGCCACTGAAGAAACTAAGCCTTTTAGGCTCTGCGTTGTTGATTTGTCGTAACATCAGTTGTGCTCTAGCCATGAGAATTGGTGGAGAGGCTAAGGCACATAATATCTCTAAGACCCAGCAATGGTCTGGGGAAATCCCACCTGGTTGGAGAGATTTTAAAATAATTAATATTTTTAATTGGGTTCCTAAGTCTAGACTTAGGAAAATTAAAATATTAATGGGTGTTAGTATAAAACTAGGTGAGAATGTTCTCAATGACATGGATCAAGCCAAATCTAATCTTAGCCATTGATTAGAGACTTAATCCCAATCGTTGAAGACTCAACAGGAAAAGTATAAGAGGAGTCTTGAGGGTTAGTTGGAGACACATCAAAATTGATCAGTCAGTTCGATTTTCCGGAGCGAGGCTTCCTGAGAAAATTTGAACAAGTGATTTGTTGCAGCAAGGGGCAGTGAGTACATTGCAGAGAGGTCGAGATAGTGCCAGAAGGTCAGAGCAGTGACCAAAGAGGTTGACACAAAGGCAGCTAGAGCTACGCAGAGGCAGCAGGAGCCACACAGAGACAGCTAGGGACTGCATAGAGGCTGAAGGGCCTGCATGGGCGACGCAGAGGGCTAGAGAGCTGGCGCAGAGAGTCAGAAGAATGACGCAGAGGGTTCAGGAGTTACGTTGAAGCTAGCAAGGTTGATGCATAGCCAAGAGGAAGCGCTGGAAGGATTTTTTTCGTTGGGCAGACTAGAGCTGAGAGGCTGAATATCCGTCTCCGAGAAGAGGTATTACTATCGTGTAACAATCTCTGTTGGGTGAGCCATTTCAGCACCCTAATTGTACTCAAGAATCTGCATAATAATAAAACCCTCAGAAATGTTGCACCGGTTTTCCCACATTGGGTTTTTCCGGGGACGATTGTCCAAAAATAACGGTGTCCCTCGTGTTTTTGGTTCAATATTTCAGTTGATGATCTATATATGAGTTAAGGTTGCATTTGTGTTTATTTTAATATTTATATTTATAAATAACTTGTTAATGGAATAAACAAGTAGGAGAAATAAACCAGATAATGCAGTAGGGGTTTCTAACGTGTCACAGTTAGAAATTTCAACATGCGCAATCCCAGTAATGGTTGAATCTGCTCCTCCAGCCAATTGTGTCAATCCTACCTGGCTGAACAGGATGATGTGGCTCTTCGTGAGCCTCTTCTGCCTAGCTCTGCCTCTGCGCTGTCCCTTCCCTTGGCTTGAAATGATGACCCAGGCTCTGTGTCACTTCTTCTCTTGCTGCTTCTACTCTAGAACAGCGTTGTCTCTTGGGACAGCTACTTCTGCTGCAAATTTTCGGATTTCTGCTCGTCTCTAGTCCTCCTATGATCTGCAATGCTCTGATACCATGTGTAAATTTATAAGTCTGACACATCAAAAATCCCTACTGCATTATCTGGTTTATTATCTCCTACTTGTTCTTTCCATTAACAAATTATTTATTAATATAAATATCGAAATAAACACAAATGCAGCGTTCACACCTATGCAGATCCGCAACTTAAATGAACTGAGACAACACAAGGGACACCGTTATTTTTGGACAATCGTCCCCGAAAAAACCCAGAGATTTTCCTTGGCAGAAGTACCTTTCTCCGAAGACAGATATTTTGGCTTATCAGCAACCGGATGGTGATTCCCACAGTGACTTCGATTGTTCCTCAGCTGGATAGCGAAAGTTGCTCCAAGCTTCTCTCTAGAACTACGTCACCCTCCATGGACTGCGCCACCCTCTACAGCTCTGCGTCTGCCTCTCAGCTCTCAGTCTACCCCACGAAAACACCCCAACACAGCCCTTTTTGCCCAGCATTAGCTCTACTAGCCTCTGCATTAGCTCCGTGTCAGCTTCTCAGCCTCGTGCGTCCTCAGCATTGGCCCTCCAAGCCTCTGTATCAGCTCTGCCTGTCTCTGCGTCAACTTAGGCTGCCTCTGCGTTGTCTCTCTGGCACTATCTCTGCGTCTTTGTTATGTATTCTTGGCTTTCTACCGAACTGCCCCTCGCTGCAACAGATCACTAACTCAATTTCTCAACAAACCCTGTCCTAGAAAATCGAATTCTTAATCAACTCATTGTGTCTCCAACTGACCCTCAATCCTCTTATACTTTTCCTGTTGATGATTCAACAGTGGAAATTAAGTCCCTAATCAACGGCTAAAATTAGATTTGGATTGATCCTCGTTATTTAGAACTTTCTCACCCATATTATATTAATACACATTAATATTTTAATTTTCCTAAGTTTAGACTTAAGAACTCCATTAAAAACATTAATTATTTTAATATCTCTCCATCCGGGTGGAATTTCCCCAAACCATTAATCGATCTTGGAGATCTCATGTGCCTTAGCCTCTCCACCAATTTTCATGGCTAGAGCACATCCGATGCTACCAAAAATCAACACAAAAATAATTGTCACTTGTGTTGTATTTTTCTCTATTGTTTTGTTCTTGTTTTAGACATATTATTTAATTGGTGTAGGCTGCAATGTATTCGCTCCGATAATTGTTGTAGTAAGAAGTAAATAATTTGTTTCAGAAATTAACAAATAGGATAGGTTTAATCAGTTGCTGCAGTAAGGATTCTAGTTTGCAGAATTTTCACATGGTATCAAAGGAGTGCAGGTGAAGCAAGAAGAACACTGCCAAAGAACCCAGCACTAAGCAAAAGAGGGAGATCAAAATCGCTGCAGGGGGCAGCAATTCGAAATCCCGAACGGTTTGCATAGTTCTAGACGGAGGGTTGAATTTCGAGGCAGTCTCTCTTTGGGTGAGTCGACAGATAGGACTTCCAGATCGAATCTTGTTGTGGCAGAGGGAGTTGCGCATAACCCTCAACGTGAGGAGCTGGTAGCACACAGTTCTTATGCAGGTCATTTTGTTAGGCAAAAAGGCGTCAGAAGAGAAGAGAAGCACAGTGAGGGAATTTTTCCTCAATAATACTTCCCGACAACAAGTTTGTTTTTTCATTGGTTGAGCAACAATAGTGAGAAACAGAGAGGAGATTTTCGACATTTGTGGCAGAGATGGCAACCAGTGGATTGAGGGATCAAGATAGATTGGAAGGAGCATCCAACTATGTCATCTAGAGGGCAAGGATGTCATTCCTTCTAGATGAACATGCCCTTAAGACATATGTCGACAACGTGGTGGTTGTGCCTGCAGATACAAATCTGTTGAAGAAATAAAAGGCAAAAAAGTAGTAGCAGCAGCAATTTGTAGTGCAGAGACAATTGGCAGTAGCAGCACGGATGCAGTTTTGACAGTGGCAGGGTCAACAACAGTACAAATGCATCATTTGCACAGTGGTTGGTGGGAAGCATGTCAGACATCAGCAGCACAGAAGGAGATGTTACAGACAGGGTGATGCTCCAGTAGGGTGCATTGCTAGAGCACATTCCTCGCTAGGAGGGAGTGTTGATTTCTGGTAGCATCAGATGTGCTCTAAGTCTCAAATTTTGCAAGGAGGCTTGGGCACATGTATACCAAAGAACCGTGAAGGGGTTTTGGGAAATTCCACCCAGAAACAGTTTTATTAAAATGATTAATTATTTTTTATGGAACCCTATGTCTAAACTTAGAAAAATAAAATAATTAAAGGGTATTAATATAAACTGTGGGTGTAACTTCTAGAAGAAGACGAGGATCAAGCAGAAATGACCTTAGCCATTGATTAGCTTCTAATCTAAGCTGTTGAATGTCCAAGAGTAGATTATTTAATGATGCTTGAGGGTCATTTGAAAGACACACAGAGTGAGTTCAGAAGTTCGATTTTTTAAAGTAGAATAGTTGCTCGGAGAATATCGATAGTGAGCTTCTTAAAATTGGCAACTAGGGCCAAACTCCATATGGGTCATCTTATTTATGGCAGCTGATATTTTCTTGAATCCCTCTCATCAAGAAGTGTAGGATTGATCTAAAGATCATCTGATTCCGATAAGTATTTATGAAGATATGAATTTATTTTGATTATGGACAAATTGTCAAGTCGGCCAGCAACTTATGTAGGCTCAAGAAGCCCAAAATTCATGTCTATTCAACCTCTACGTTTTAGTATAAATAGAAGAGGGCTTGAAGCCATTTGACACACGCTCACTCTTGTGATCTCTCTTCATCCTGTTTTGGTTTTGATGAAGATGAGATCTAAAAGAGTGCCCTAGGATATACACTACCATAAGATAACGTGAAGCCCTAAACATAGTGAAAGTGAAGGCCTTATACGCAGCCCTAAATTACAGTCACGTGATACCCTAGCCGCAGCCGCAGTAAGCCGTGGGCTTAACACGCAGAAATCTTTACATAAGGAAGCCACAGTTAAGGGAGCCACAGTCTCCGCAGTAGGGTATTGATTGCACCATGGTGCAGTCATGGCACTCTCGGCATCCTGTGATGTTCTCTGATCTGGCAGCGTAGATCAGGCAACATAGATCAAGCAGCATGTGATCTGGCAGAGTAGATCAGGCAGCGTGTGATCTAGGCACTCAATTTGACGTGATGTTTCTCAGCATGAGGACGCAGTCACCATGAATAGAATACCCTCGGCCTTCACGACGCAGTCACCATGAATAGAATACCCTCGGCCTTCACACATCTATGATATACCTGTAGCATCCTCGACACAATGTATTGCAATAGTTAGGATGATCTATTATATCTTGATGAATTTCTATGATGGCAGAAATCCTCGGCAAACATATGAGAAGAGACATACAATCTCAATGGTTAACATAACACTCAAATTGAATATGATGTAGCCTTGACATGCTACAAAGAGCAGTGATCACAACAGCTATGGATATTGATCTAATAGATCAGTGATCTCAGTTTTAGTGTAATGAAAAGGAGCAACCTAGTCAAGATGAGAAAGGAGCAGTGTCAAGGTCCTAGTTTCTCAACATTACATCATAAACTCAATGAAGGCTACAGCAATAAAGAAGATCTTAATGAAGCAATCATGGTGCAGCAGTGAGCTAGCTGGAGGAACAGCAAGATGATAATGTCCTTATGCCACATTGTTGTCGGTGACAGCGTGACTCACTTGAGATTTGTTCTGGGAATGTTGACATTGTTCTTGAGGGACAGAACCACAATGAAGAAATAGTGCAGCCTCAGGCAAAAGGTAAAACAAGTCTGTCTAAGAAGATCTCTCAGAAGAAGATTGGAAGACATTGTTGTTCAAGGATAAAGATAGTTGGGTACTATGTGTAGACCTTACTTGTTGGGCTAGGCCACAGGCCATAGCCAGCAGCATAGATTGTGTTAAGGGTTGCACAAATCAGTCTTGCAAATATGGCAGTACTGAAACCTCAACTTGGATCATCACTGTAGCAAGGATGAACTGAAGCTTGATGCACCAACTCATATAGCAGTGACAACTAGTACTGTAGGAAAAGGACAACATTCTGGAAGATGCAGCATGATTCGATGCAGCATGGTTGGATTCAGTATAGTGATGGGATCACCTTGAAGAAATATGTCGTCACCTAAGTTTAGATCTGCAGTCCTTGTCATCAGATCTGCAACCTCATTATGTCATCTTCATGGTAAAGATCTCTGCTCTTATCTTGTCAAGTCAAAGTGTTGACTTCTGATGTATATGTACTATCTCTCTCTGTTAAACTATTGAAGAACATAGAAGAAGAATTTATCAAGGGTTTCCCCACATTGGGGTTTGTCCCTGGCTAGTGCCACATCTTGTGTCCTCTTGTCTTGGCTTGTCTTCTGCTATTTATGTTTATGTTCTATCTACAGTTTACTTTAATGCTGATGTAATTGCTAACTGTGAAAATTTAAATAAATTACTCTGGCATAGAACATACCTAAAATTAACATGGTATCAGCACTGAGGTGAAGACAATGCCCAAGCTAGAGTGTAAGAGCAATCACCGAAGACAGTTGGGTAAGGACAAAATGATCAGTAGATTCCTTATCCCTCTTCAATTTCACCAAGGGTGAAGTCGAAGCAGAGAATATTATCAGAATGGTGCAGCGGAATATGGCCTACCTAAAGATCACTTCATTGGAAGACCATATCTCAAGGTGGAAGGAAAGGCAGATAACTAGTTCAGCCATTATGCGAAGGAGTGTCTGAATGGAAGGAACACATCACTTGATGATAACAACAGAGACATGATCAAAGGAATGACAAGTAATGCAAGTCATCAAGGAAATGGTTGACTCTTCAAAGAAAGCAAGGAACCCCAGATATGAAGAATCAAGCGTTGTTTCTGATAATATAAAGAAACGTTAATCTGGCTTATTGATTGTAGTGCTTCAAGGCACTTCATCGGATAGATGGGTACACTCTCTAATTTGGTAGAGAAGGAAACAATCGTGGGATTATACTTGGAGCCGATGCCACCTTTTCTGAAAAGGGTGTAGGGAATGTTACCCCTCAATTGAATGAGAGTAACTCGATTCATTTACATAATCTCTTTTATGTACCTGATCGCAAGAAGACCCTGGTGTCCATTTCAACAATGGAAGTCAAAGGTTTCAGGGTGGCACTCATCGATGGAAAGGTCTGTGAGTCAGATGGTGACAGGGATGCTTGAATTCAAAAGAGCATGAAAGTACATGTCTAAGATGTACTGAAGGAAAATCTTACAAGGGGACCATTCCCCTCATATAGCAGGTCCACAGGTTTGGAACAACCCAAGGGGTTTGAGATTGATGATCAGAAATCTCACGTATGCAGGTGGAAGAAAGCCCTCTATGGCTTGAAGCAAAACTCCCCAGGCATAGTATGAGAGGATTGATAGCTGTCATATGAAGTTGAGATTCACTAGGAGTGAAACCGATCCAAACCATTACCCGAAGGTTGTGGATGATAGACCTCTCATACCGGCACCTTATGAGGACGACCTATTTCTGACAGGTGCAGACCCTCTCATTTGTAGAAGTAAGAGGGAGTTGAATTCTAGATGTGGAATGATAAACCGCAAGCCTGTGACTACCTCAAGGATCTTAACCTTCAAAAGTTATATGGTAGTGATGTCGGACCAGATTTGGGAAATGCCTCTTTAATAAACTCATTCGCGTTGATGTTCTTTGTGAACTTCCGTCCAGACATGTTTTGCAGTTAGCATGGTGAGCTCATATTTGGTTGAGCCTCACTGGATTGATGCCAAGAATCTTCTGAGATATCTTCGGGGCACAATCTCTCATGAATTAAGATACACTGCCGGAAATATGAAACTGCATCATTATTCGAATGCTGACTGAGCAGGCAGTGTGGAGGATCAGTAGAGCACTTCTCAGTGGATTCTACTTCAATATCATGGATGAACAGGAAGCAGAAGTCAGTAGCTACAAGCACCGTCGAGACCAAATACATAGCTACGATTATGATCTCGTATGAAGCTGCATGGTTGAGGAAGCTCTTCAGTGAGCTGTTTGTACACATGATGAACACCACTGTGATTTTTTGTGACAACCAGAGGTGGGATTCGATTATTGAGGAATCTTGTATTCGATGATTGCTCTAGCAGATAGACATCAGATACTACCTTATCTGGGATATTGTAAGTCAATGAGCGAGGAAGCTCCATCACAGTGAGATGATGTACAGGTCACTACACTTTGTCAAAACCCCGGGGAAAGATCAAATATGTGATTTTCTAGAACGACTTGAAGTCATCAAGAGACCTTGGTAAAAGGATCCTGCATGTTGTATACATTGAACTCTGGGAGCTCTCGGGGCTTGGGGTACTTACTGGAGCAACATATGACCACAGGGTGACTCACCGTCCCTTGGTGGTGCGCTATGAACGGGATAATTAGTTCTCCTGTGGGCCAGGATGATTCGTTCTCCATGGCAACTGTGGAACAGAATGATTCGTTCTCCTATGGGCCAGGATGATTCGTTCTCCGTGGCGATTGTGGAACAAGATGATTCGTTCTCCTGTAGACCAGGATGATTAGTTCTCCGTGGCATCCACTGGACAGGATGATTCGTTCTCCTGTGGACAGGATGATTAGTTCTCCTGTCGAGGCATCCTACCCATACAGTCTGGGACTCATAGGAAGTACCTCTCATCTGATCAATGAGCATGGAAATGAGGATAGGGACCATACTAGTACCGATGGACACATCGTTGTATCTACCGTACTCCCTATGCTAGGATGACCCTTCATTGATCTGGGATCAATGATATTGGTATGGGACCAGTGAGAGTGGTACACCCTCTGAAACTGACTTCGGGTCAGTAGAGGACTGGTCTGGGACCAGTGAAAGTGGTACACACTCCAGAATGACTTCGAGTCAGTGGAGGATGGTATGAGACATTCTCGATTTATTCTTCTTCTTCATGGTTCAGCAGAGCAGAGCTGAGCTAAGCAAAGCTGAGCTGAGTTGAGCAAAGCAGTGCAAGGCACTGATGGCAGAGATAGTACAGTCGAACATATGGATCAGCAGATGGAGTTCTCCCTAGTTGAGAGGGAGTGTTAAAATTGGCAACTAGGGCCAAACTCCACATGGGTCATCTTATTTATGGCTGCTGATATTTTTCTTGAATCCCTCTTGTTGTCGCACAGATTGTCAAGACAACGCTCAGACCGGGGGTTGTCACCCTGATCCTCGATCTCTCCGTTTAAGCCTATCTCCCGCGGCTAAGGGGGGTAGACCTTATGGGACAATGGATGACCAACTGTGGACCAGTTGGGTTGGGAGACACGAAGGGAAAAAAGCACTTAATTGATTTTATTAAGTTAATAGACCAGTGCCTTAAGGAGCTAATGATTAAATGATTATTTATTGAATATTGCAGAAATATAAACCATGTAGAACAATCATTTATCATCAAATAACCCCAGCGATGAAAGATTTTCAACAAAATGCACAACGCCTTTAAATGATCCAGCAATTAAACTTCAAGAAAAATTAAATGCTTTAAATGATCATAAAATTTAAATGCTG